>WUQG02306600.1:0-19245 GCA_011317285.2 Androctonus mauritanicus | reverse complement strand
ATAATGAAAATTATAAAATTAGACAAGTTTTACAGCATTTGTGTTCAAACAGTTGCAAAATTTCTTGCAAACAGTGTAGAGTCTGTTACAAATCATTTGAATGTATGTGTCATGATTATCTAATTTTGGGTAATATATGCAAACATATACATGCTGTAAAAATGAAAAGTCATAATAGTGATTTAGCAATGAATACACAATTCCATCACACCAGTGAATATTTGGAAGAGAGCAGTTTTCATTTTAAATTACTTATGTCAAACAAATCAGAACAAAATTCAAATTCTGTAAAAGATAAAGTTTTATGTAAAATTCATCAATTAATAAGTGCTATCAGTCAAGTTGACAATATTTCTGAATCAATAATACCTGCAGTTCTTCAACATATTAATGCTGCCAAAAATTTAATAGAATTAGGTAAAACTCACTATAATCCATCAAATTTTTTTATGTCAGAAGCAATAAAGAAGGAACCAGCTAACAAAAAAGCTGAAAAACAAAAGCGTTTTTACTCAGTTAAAAAAAAACATAGTAAAAAATCAAAACTATCTAAACCAAATAATGCAGAAACAATAGATACCAGAAATATTTTATTAAAACAAGAATTACAAATTAATAATGGTGAACTTGATCATAATTATAGTCTTTAATATTTTTATCTTTCATTGAAACTCTTGAGTTTTAATAAAGTAGTTTTTTGTAGTTTTTCATACATGCTGTTTATTTCTATAAATTAATATAAAGCATTAAAATTTTAAATTTATAAATATAGAAATGTTAAATATTTTTAAATTTTACAGTATATTTGCAGTATGTAATGTAATAAATATAATAAAAAATAATTTGATTTAAATTAATTATTTTATTCATTCTTTCAATACTTTGTCTTCTCTACTGTGCATTTTTTATGTTTAAAATAAACAAACTGAAATATGAAATAAATATGAAAAAAAAATTTTGTTTAATGTTATGGTCACAATTAAAATCTTTATTTATTAACAGATAAATATTTAATTTTAAAAAAAATCGATTTTCGATTATTAATTTTATTAGGTTTCAAGTGAAATGAAAATAATCAAAAAATTGTAAGCAAAAATTTTTCTTGAAAGTATTGATCTATCAATGTCAATAATTTCGTGTATTTCGCGAATATGTCGCAACAAAATACATCTTTTACTGTATTTCTTATTGCGATAAGGACAAGAAAAAGAAGCTATTACAGAATTGAACCACGTGATTAGATTGAAGGGCGGAGCCAAAGACGTAAGATTCGATCTAGCTGTTGATAGATTCGCATCCTTCAGGCACTAGCCGCTGGTCGCGCGACGGGATGCGATCACGGTGGACAGGTCAGTTCGTTATCGAAATGTAAACAATACTTGAAGAAATAATTTCTTCAAGAAAAACGGGGAGAGAAAGAAGGACCGAGAAAAAACTGATGGCAGAAATAAAACGTAGGAAGGCGAAAAATTTTTCCTTCCTCTGATAATGTGACAATGGAGATAGGACATGATCAGACTCACCTTCAGGAGACAACTCAGTTCAATTTTTACTTCAACAGTAAATTGAAACTAGTTTCATCTATCCTAGGAGAATGTGATCAGTCTCGTACTGATTCCAGCACAGCTTTAGAATTCGTGTCGAAACTGCCGGAATGCATGAGGACGAGAACGACCAATTTAGCCAGAGAATCGCACATCAGAAAATTGCCGTATTGAAGAGAGAGAATCCTCTAGGTTTCTATTTGAAGCAATCCTCGCGGAATTGCCCTCCCGCCTGTTATTTCGAGTCTCAATGGATGAGCCCTTAAGTTTCTGTTTCCAGACCGCATTCCAGTAACACTACTCTAGTGGGAAAAACAACATTTCTAGTGGGAAAATCGAAAAATTGGAAAAATCACTATAAAATTTAATATATCGCTTTAAAAATTGCAATATAAAATTCTGTCGCTAGTATGGTCGCGAAATATTATGAGTCACTAAATTTGTCTCATAATCGAAAAAATTCGCTAAATTTAGCGATAATATCGCTAACCTGGCAACATAAATTATAACTAAACGGACGAAATAAAAGAAGAAAAACATATAACAGTAATCGAAAAATATTTATTATATATAAGTTGACGATCCAAACAACACTAAACAAACCTGAACTCCCCTAGTAATTAATTTTTGAATTAACTACCAAATTAATAATAAATTAATTAATTTGCGCTACGGTGCCACCATCTATTGAGGAATTATCGAACTTGCCGCTATCGGAGTAAGTCTGATAATTCCTAAATTATATACATCCCGAAATCGGAAACCTGCCGAAGTGTTTTGGCTCCTGGTTCGATTACAGGCCGAGGCAAATATTTAATTTCGGGAAATGAGTAAAAATGGTAATTTATTTATTTATTATATAACAGCTGGCGCCACCTTAGCCTAAATTTAAATAAATAATTATTAATCCAATAGATAGTGGCACCGAAGCATAAATCAATTAATAATTATTAATTTGGCAGTTAATTTAAAAATTAATCACTAGTGGAGTTTTGGCTAGTTTAGGGTGTAATCCTCATATTCTCTCAAAATTTACTGCTGAAAACGGCATTACTTTGTGATGAGCAAATATTTTGTTCTATAAATGAAAACAATCATTCACTTGCTTCTCTAAATGAATCTGCTCAATTGTTATGTTATTTTAATGCTTATATACAATTTCGATTTATTTTCAATGGGATATTCTTCATTGGATTAAATTACTTCGATGGGTGAAGTTGCCATTAATATCTGAAAGTTATTGTCAATATAATCTTTCCTTAGTGTTCTTAACAAATGGAATTGTTATCTGCTTTTATACCCTGAAATACATTCCGCTATAATTATATTTGATTGTGTTCATAGTGATATGCAAACAATCCACTTTAGTTTTAATGAAGACAGACTGTCCTGTTCTGAGAAAATTTGAAAAAAAATTTTCTTTCCACAAAATCTGAATTTACATTTGTTTGCTTTCGAAATAACAATCCTCTTAAAGAAAATCTATTATAGATTATTCAACTAAGTATAAAATTGCTTAATTAAAATTGTCAATATTCTCAATATTATGTAAAAGCATTTTATCGTGTAAAATTCGCAAATTGCAATTATCAAATATTTACCTGATGAAATGCATCTTATTATGTAAACAATTTTTCATAAATGGCAATAATTCGGCTGGAAAAATATTCAACACTGAATTTTATTCTTCAACTACAGTATAAGAAGAATTATAAAAAACTTTATAGATTCATAAAAATTATATTTTACGGAAGCGTTCGAGAGAACAATTAAGTAATTGAAATATATAAAACAGAGTATTTAAGAATTTTCGATAAATTGGTGAAATGCGTTAATATTACTTATATAGATAACATGTATATTCCCAAAAACATATGCCAACCGGATGGACACGTGGTAAAGAAGTGGTTTACCACTCTGGAGGATCCGGATGACAAACCTGCAATTTTTCACGAGGGATCCCGGTCCGACCCGTTGAATCCCTACCATCCGGTCTCAGCATCCAGGTTGAACCTATCATGAGTGTTGGCCTATGATGGGTTCTATAAGTGACCGCCATCAGATATTCTGCCTGCTATCTCTATAATTAGCCTGCCAAAGAAATATTCTAATATTGTTGGAATTGTATCGATTACTCCAGTAAATAAACAGAGCAAATGCACAATGAATATAAATGGAACGTAAGCATAATATATAAATGCAGTCAATAAACCAGCACGACATGATCAATTCTGCTAGATATTACTTCCTTTAAAAGGAAAATTAGCATTTTGTCTTGATTTATGGAAAGTATTAATACAGATCGTAAAGAATATATGCAGTACGTAAATCTGATATGCATTATAGGAAAGTTTCCATTTTGCTTTTAGGCAGTTTGAAAATACAGATGCTCTTTGGCAAAAGCATCTAAATTTTAGTAGTTTGCCACCTTACCTGAATTATTAGAAATATCTAAGAATTATCACTAAAATTTTCCTGTTTCCAAATTAATATTTCTGGCAAATTTCACCTTCTGTGTATAATATTTATAATGCAATTTCACAGTTTTCCTAGATAAGACACTGCATTGAGTGGTTTCTCGATTCTTTCCATTTAAATCGTTTTTCGATTCTGCAATGATGAATTCGTATCGATCATTCGAAATTTGACAACTAACCCCCATCGATTTTGACCAGATTGCGAGTGATGAAACTACACCAAAAATGAACGAATACGTGTCCAAGCTTTCCTTCTAATGCATCTTATTAATACTAATTTTTAACACTTGAAAAATTGACTTATTGATAATGCAGGTTATAAACCATAGATAAATAATAAGTTAACTTGATTCCTACCTTTAAGGAATTTTCATACATAAGATTTTAAATAATGCTTTCGAAAGTTTTTCCATAAGTTTTTATAAATAAATATTTTTTATTTATTATTTACACGGATATTCTTATTTCTTTTTACTGATATATTATTTCATTCATTTATTTCATTTTGTAAGTATTAATTCATACAAATTATATAATATTAATTATTACATACATTCAAAATTAATTCAAAACTAGAGTAAATATATATGAAATAAATATAATAAGGAATATAAAAAATAAGTTTAAATAGTTTAAAAAAAGAAAATCCCCAACCAGAATTGGAATCAATCTGGAACCTCACATATCTTCATGGTGCTAGCCACGTATTTATCGACCACGTCACCAACCGAACACAGCAGTTGCTATGAATCTATGCTTATAACCTGTATTATCATCAAGTCAATTTCTCAAGAGTTAAAAAATAATATTATTAAGGCACATTAGACGCAATGCTCGGATACATATTCACTCATTTTTGGTTTAGTTTCTTCATACGCAATCTGATCAAAATCGGTGGGGGTTCAGCTATGTCCTACCATTGATAGTTAAAAAATTCATAAAACAGAACCATTTTTTATTAAAAAATAGAATGTATTGCAGATACAATAACAATGAAAACTTTATTTGCCTGATAACAGTTGTTTGACATGATAAAAAGTTTTATTCATATCGAAAAATTGTTTTACAGAAAATAGAACAATTATAAGTATATAAATTCGTGTATTTTTTACTTCAATAAACATTTATACAATTTATTTCAGATAAATGTTACTTTTGTTTTATCAACAGATTTTATTCTAATTTATCGTTAAGAATGTACAATAGACAAAGAATAATTCTTATCTTCATTTATTTTATTTATCAGTTAAATATTTTCTATTGGATTATTGATTTTTCTAAACAAATTGTTTTTCTAGTGAAAAACAATTAATTGCTAATTTACAGTATGATTATAAGCAACAGATGAAAAATAAAATATTCAGCCATACATGCAACGTTTCTGAATAATTATAGTTTCTTTATTTATCCGTTAAGAATAAACAAATATTACATTATTTTATTTTATTATGAACTGCAAAACATTCAAATTAACTACAAGCAAGTCATATCAGTCCTTGTTTTAATTTATTTTCACGAAAACTATTACACACGATTTAACAGAGCTACTTAAAATAATATCAATATACCTGGATATTCTTAAACATTCAGTGCATAACTAATATATCTAATTCAAATTACTCTATTCTGATGAAAGGTCACTTGTTCTGACCTATTTTATTAATATGCAGTAATTCTAAACTATAAATAAATATAAGGATGTATGACTTATACAATCTTTCACCAGAATTCAATATAACTTTCAAATTCCTTCTATCACATGGTGTACAACTTTCTGATACAGTCCACAGACGACAAAAACAAAATAATTTAAATGTATTTAATAATGATAAACGTTCTAACAATTTTATAATTATAATTATACAACTTGCATACTTCAGAAAAACATTTTATGTAACATAGCACTTCAACCTGTAGCACAGATAATATTGAATTAGTCTAAACACAAAGTATAGAAGAAAGATAATTTTCGTCATATAATAATAACGAACACCTGAAAGAAACCACAGGAAAGTATTGTTTTTCGCGTAACAATACTTTCGAAATTTTTAAACAAGCGATGTTTTTATATTATTATAAACTGTTTCGACTGATGTTAATAAAACGAGATAAACACCGGCAATATTACACCATTAGTGAGAAAGAAATTACAACTAAACAGTTTTTAAAAAATTGTTTGTTTGTAATTTCTTTCTCGCTAATGGTGTAATTTTGCTGGTGTTTATCTCGTTTACCTGCTAAACTAAGAATGCATAGATAACTGAAAGTACTTCATAAAAAAAGAACAATTTTATTATTAAATGAAAGAACATATGGAAGATATAACAACACTAAAAAGATTGTTCGTCAGATGAGAATAATCTGAAAAATACATTTCATGAGGGTAATAAATTGTTTCTGCTGCAAATCATTCAAATCTGTTAAAAAATTTTTCAAACTAAAAAAGTAGTAAAGTGGTAAAAGTGAAACTGTATCAGAGTTCAAGTGAGGCTGATGAGAATATCCCTCTAAATCTGGGGTAGGGTGCGTGTTAAAATTTAAATATTTTTCCCTTTGGAATTATTAATTCAACCAAATTTGTTATTACTATATCTTAAATATATATAAAGATTCTTCAATCAATTTTGCTACTTGTGATATTTATTGCGTGAATCACTTGGCAGCTTCTGTGATTGTCTTTGACTGTTCTCAGATTCAGGAGGGAATCATATATGGAATGCATAGCCGATGCCATCTAATAGAATAATGATATAAAAACAAAACAAATAATAGTTATCAATCTAAATTATCAAATATAAATTTTACCTTAATAGGAAACTTTTTACTGATGTAGACGTAACCCATGAGTGTCGGACACAAAGCAATTTTTCCGAATCTTTTCATGAAATTTATAATCTGTACCAATAGAAAATTAGTAAAATAATATTTCAATGAAGAAAATAAATAAAGTGTTCCTTACTTTCAACTTATATTTCAATCTCAAATGGCAATCGGCAAATCTTCTAATGTCTTGAAAATTGTTTTGCATCTAAAAAACGTTTCGACAGAATTTAATTACATCACAATTATTGGTGTAAATTATTTTAGATATGAATTTTCGACACTTACTTTTGCAATTACTGAGGATGTGACAATACTGATTAAAATGAATGTTATATTACAACCCATGGTAAACGATGTAATAAGGTTTTTTGTTTCTAGAGGCATATCTACAAACAGTAGGATATAGTAGCAAAGGCATGTAATTAACAGGAATGTGGAATAAAATAGTGTTAATGGGTAGTTCCATCTGTCGAAAATCATTTTCAAGTATGACCACAAACCTGCATGTTGTACCATTAATGATTCCAATTCGCTTTCAAGACCGACATTTTTATATTTTAATAAGACCAATTTATCTGATAATTTCGAAAATCCATTATGTATTACCGCTATCACAGATGTAGAGAAAACAGCGAAGTGAATCATATTACCATTAGCTAGTATACTCCAAACCTGATATTCAATAGAGCAGACGAGACCCTCGTTGTTCATACGATCTTGCAATTCGAAATTAGGATATAGATAGAAAATATTAAGAACTACTGTATAAAAGCAAACTGAGAAGAAATACATAGTTATGAAGAGAAACCAAATCCTATATGCCATGCTTGATAGTTTAATTATATCCGAGTAATCAAAGTCTTTGAAATTCAACGAGGGGTTGATTTTGTTTCTAACCATCCAACTATGATTGCTCGCAATAACGAAAGACAAAAGAACAAATATCGATTTAAGGAAAGCCCTATCACTTCTGAGTGGATCATATAACAAAACGCAAGGAATAAATTGACCGACAACTGGAATTTCATGCAAAATACATTTGATAGAATTCTCCCACAGAATTAATTCGACTAAACGAGAATAGAAATTTTTAAATCTGCCAGAGAGAAAATTATAATTTATACGATTTTCGCAATTGCAGGGAGAAAAAATCTCGAAACCAGAGATCAAAGCTGTCGACACTCCGTAAATGAGAAAGCATCTCAAACAAATTTCGGACTTTCGATACGAATTCATCATTGCTGAATCGAAAAGCGATTTAAACGTAAAATAACGAGGAAGAAATTAATCCAGAGCCTTATCTGCAAAAAAAGCCTGTATTAATAATATACATAGGACATGAAATTCATGTTATAAATAAATTAACATTAATTACTAATTTGGAAAAAGAATGATTTACATATTATTTCTGTCCAATAACTGCCTTTCTATTAAAGCCGGTATGAGTAACTCCCAAAAAGTATTTGCTTGTCCCAGCATTTCGAAACTATCACAAGTACTGAGAAACAAAAATTGCGTCTACTAGGATCAGATTTGTCTAATATGGATTATATAAATGTAATAAGATAATGTTTCCTTTCCATAAATCAGGTTGCTCGTTTTCCTACTAAACAAATAAAGCTGACACAAACGATCACGCGATGCTTTGTTATGCATTTATCCACTCGAATTCATTTTGTATCTGCTCTATTTATTTACTGGAGTAATCGATGCCATTTTAACAATATCGAATAACATTAAAATAATTCTTGGCCGTATATTATTATCTACTGAGTATATTCCTCCATCTGTATTGTATTGATTAATAAAGTACTTATTTCAGAAAGTAAATCCGATTTTATTAAAAGTGTGTTAATATTATAAACTTAAAAATTATTGTGACTCAATGTCTACTATCCACTGAAATAGATAAACAGCAATTCTAATCCACAGGATATTTTTATTTTTCACTATTTCGCAATGTTTTGTGATCATTCCAAATTTTAAGAAGTATTATTTCTATACTTCAAAACATTTTTAGGCCATTTTGTAGGTCACCCCTTTTTTACATCGCTAACATCACAACGAACTGAACAATTGGTGAACTACAATCTTAAAATATCCCAAAAATTACAAAACATCGCTCAATTCTAAGTTGATTAGGAAATTTACGGAGAATGAGAACATGCAACGTCTTTGACAATTGTTTGAATAATTTAATTATTTTGAAGTTTTTTACTGTTTATTGGGGGAGTTTTTTAGAGAGTTAAGGTAAATTGTAAAATCCTATTTTTGGTTAAAATACGTAAATTTTGTTTTGGTAATTTTTATGTAAATTTTTGCAGTTAACGTGTGTTATGAGACTGAAGAGGGCGTTAAGCTGAAATGCATTTCTATGCTATAGTTGACTGCAAGATGCTTTTAAGTTTTGTGATTTTTTGGATATTTTAAGATTGTAATTCACCAATTGTTCAGTTTGTTGCGATGTTAACGATGTAAAAAAAGGCTGACGTACAAAATGGCTTAGAAATGTTACTTTGTAACAATAAACATCGCTCAATTCTAACAAGTTGATTACAAAATTCTACTTTCTCTACTTTAAAATTTACCATTATTACATAACTGTGAACTACCTGCTTCGAATACATTTCAGCACTTCATGCCCTCTTCAGCTTCGCGTTTATATAGTTTCACAATTATACACAAAATTCTTCTCAAACTTTAGAAGCACTTCATTAAAATCATTCATGTTTTAATTTTTTGGTTTTTTCGACTCCTAAAAGTAATGCAATTGATATATCTCTTAAAATACAATACAATTATCAATTAATCAGATGTATTAGCAATATTACTGATAATATGTTAGCACTAGATTTGGCCGGATTAACCTCGTGGAAATGCTTGGCTTTGCGCTTTGGAGGACCAGGGTTGGAATCTGGGGTCCCACCCTTTGAAAATATTTTCATGTAATCTGGACCCAGCCTGTCCTTCCCTGTTTTCCACCATCCAGCTGATCCCTCCGCAGGGGTGGGCAGCTTGTGTAAGGGCTTGTTTTGCCCAGCCACTTAGTACTCTTACTGAGTAAAAAGAGGCCTCGTCTGTTCACGAAAAAAATGCACTTCATAAATTATTCAGAAAATTCTTAAATATTTTGTTTTATATATTTCGGTTACTTAACTATTCTCTCGAACACATCCGTAAAATATAATTTTTTATGAACCTATAAATTTTTATAATACTTCCTATACTGCCATTGAAAAATAAAATTTACATTGTTGAATATTGTTTCAGGTAAGTTATTGCTATTTGCCAAAAATACTAATAGTTTCTCAAATTCATATGAAATACAAGAAAAAGAAGTATAGATCCGGTCTTAATCTAACATAAACAAATTTCAATAACTGAAATCTTGTTTCCATTTGAAAAATACAGCTGACACCAAACTTATTTAGAAAAATCAGATAAACGGTACTGCACAAAAAACAAAAAAAAAAAAAAATGGCGCAGGCTCATTTGAAAAACGAAGTCTTCTTTGTTAAGAGAACTAACTGACAAGGCGAAACAAATCCTTTCATAGCCTCTCCCAAAGTCAGCCGGAGGTGGAAGAGTAGAATCAATTTCCGGCCCTGTTTATTATAAATATTTCCAGGGATGGAATTCGACAATCGAATTCGGGTCCTCCACAGTGAATATATGACGCCGATATGGAACAAATTTTATGCCAGACAATAAAATTCCATATCTACTTTTTATATTGATATTTAACAATGCATCTTCTTTAGTGCCATTCATTTCGGTTTTCGCTTCTAAACACTTTCCAGCGAATATTGAAAATTGAGCCTAATTAATATGCAAAATAGTTAATCAAAATCGGTGGGGGTTCAGCTGTGTCCTACCTTGTAAGCTAAGAAAGGTTACATATTTTAAAAATTCATAAAACAGAACTATTTTTTATTAAAAACAGAATGTAGTGTAGATACAATAAGGATGAAAATTTGTCTGATAAAAGTTGTTTGACCTGAAAACAAGTTTCATTCATAACGAAAAATTGTTTTACAGAAAATAGGAAAATTGCAAGACGTATATAAAATCGGTGTTTTTTTTTTTTACTTAAATAAATATTTATACAATTTACTTTCAGGTAAATGCTAATTCTGTTTAAAAACAGATTTTATTCTAATTTATCATTAAGAATATACAGTACATTAGACGAAAAATAATTCTGATCTTCATCATTTAATTTATTTATCAGTTAATTTTTTTCTATTGGATTATTGATTTTTCTAAACAAATTCGAATTCTCCTTCGAGTGGAAAATATAATTACTAATTTACGGTACCACTATAAGCAACAGATGCAAAATCAAATGTTCAGCCATACAAGCAACGTTTCTGAATAATTATAGTTTGTATATTGTTCAGTTAGGAATAAACAAAAAATTATATTTTTTATTATGAAGTGCAAAACATTCAAATTAGCTAGAAACAAGTGATATCCGCCCTTGTTTTATATTCCTGAAACTATTAGTCACGATTAAGTATAGCTGCTTAAAATAATATGAATATGAAAACATTCAGTGCAGAACTAATATATCTAATTGAAATTACTCTATTCTGTTGATAGGTCACTTGTTTTCACCTTTTTTATTAATATGCAGTAATTTTAAACTATAAATAAATACAAGAATGTATATCTTCTTCAATTTTTCACCAGAATTCAATATAAACATTCAAATTCCTTCTATCAGGTGGTGTACAACTTTCTGATACACTCCACAGACGACAACACTTATTATTATAAACAGTAGGTCAAATTTTACAAAAACAAAATAATTTAAATGTAATTAACAATATTAAACGTGCTGCCAATTTTATAATTATAATTATAGAACTTACATACTGTAGAAAAACATTTTATGTAACATAGCATATCAACCTATATAGCACAGACAATATTGAATTAACCTTAACACAAAGTATAGAAGAAAGATAATTTTCGTCTTATAGTAATAATAAATATCTCAAAGAAACCACAGGAAATATTGTTTTCCGCGTAAGAATATTTTCGAAATTTTTAAACAATCGTTTTTTTTTATATTATTAACAATTGTTTCGACTGACGTTATTAAAACAAGATAAAAAAAACCAATATTACACTAGTAGGGAGTGAAAATTGCAACCCAACAATTTTTTCACCTGCTAAATTAGAATGCATAAATCGTGACTAATAACTGAAAAATAGTTCATAAAAAAACAATTTTATTATTAAATGAAAGATCTTATCGCAAACACAATAACACTGAAAAGTTTGTTTATTTGATGAGAATAATCCGACAAACAAATTTTATGCATAATAATAGATCGTTTCTTAGGCACAAAAAAAGAAATTTTTCTGAAAACGCTGATACTTGAATATTTTAAAAAAATTCCTATAAGGAAATTTAAAAAAAATCAAATATCTTGTAATTCATAAGAGTTGCTGCAAATCCATCAATTTTTTAAAAAATTTTTCTAACCAAAATAAGTTGTCAAGAAAAGTTGTAACAGTGAAAGTTCAAGTGAGGCTAATGAGAATATTCCTATAAATCTGAAGTGGAGTGCGTCATAGAATTTAAATATTTTTCCCTTTGGAATTAGTAATTCTATTAGATTTGTGATTGCTATGTCTTAAATGTATATTTAAAGATCCTTCGAACATTTTAAGCTCTTGTGATATTTGTTGCGTGAGTTACTCGGCAGCTTCTGTGATTGTTTTCCGCTTCTCTCAGATTCAGCAGGGAATCAAATATGGAATGCAAAGCGGATGCCATCTAATAAAATAATCATATAATAATAAAAGAATTATCGGTTTAAATTATCAAATATATATTATACCTTAATGGGAAACTTTTTATTGATGTAGACATAACCCATCAGTGTCGGACACAAAGCAATTTTTCCGAATCTTTTCATGAAATTTATAATCTGCACCAATTGAAAAATCGTAAAAATAATATTTCAATGAAGAAAAATGAATAAAGTGTTCCTTACTTTCAACTTAAATTTCAATCTCATGTGGCAATGGGCAAATCTTCTAATGTCTTGAAAATTGTTTTGCATCTGAAAAACGTTTCGATAGAATTTAGTTACGTCACACTTATTTATTATTGGTGTAAATTATTTTAGATATGAATTTTAGCGACTTACTTTTGCAATTACTGATGATACGGCTATACTAATCAAAATGAACGTTATATTGCAACCCATGGTAAATGATATAATAAAATTTTTTGTTTCTCGAGGCATATCTACAAACAGTAGGGTATAATAGCTAAGGCAGGTGATTAACAGGAATGCGGAATATAATAGTGTCAGTGGGTAGTTCCATCTATCGAAAATCATTTTCAAGTATGACCACAAATTCGCATGTTTAACCATTAACGATTCCAATTCGCTTTCGAGACCGACATTTTGATATTTTAATAACACCAACTTATCTGATAATTTCGAAAATCCATTATGTATTACTACTATCAGAGATGTAGCGAAAACAGCAAAGTGAATCATTTTACCATTAGCTAGTATACTCCAAACCAGAATTTCAATAGAGCAGATTAGACCTTCGTTGTGCATACGATCTTGCAATTCAAAATTAGGATATAGAAAGAAAATATTAGGAATCACTACAAAAACACAGATTGAGAGGAAATACATAATTATGAAGAGAAGCCAAATCTTGTATACAATGCTTGATAATTTTTTTATATCCGAGTAACCAAAGTCATTAAATTTCAATGAGGGGTTGATTTTGTTTCTAATCATCCAACTATGACTGCTCGCAGTAACGAACGATAAAAGAGCAAATATCGATTTAACGAAAGACGTATCACTTCTGTGTGGATCATATACCAAAACGCAAGGAATATTTTGGCCGATAATAGGAATTTCTTGCAAAATATGTTTGATAGAATTCTCCCACAAAATTAATTCGACTAGACGAGAATAGAAATTTTTAACTCTGCCAGAGAGAACATTATAATTTATACCGTTATCGCAATTGCAGGGAGAAAAAATCTCGAAACCAAAGATCAAAGCTGTCGACACGGAGTAAATGAAAAAGCATCTCAAACAAATTTGGGACTTTCGATATGAATTCATCATTGCAGAATTGAAAAGCGAATTAATTGGAGAAAATTGAGAACGAAGTTAATCCAGTGCCTTATTTACAAATATTACCCTGATTAATAATATACATAGAACATGAAATTGGTGTCGCAAATAAATTAACATTACTTACTAATTTCGAAACAGAAGGATATCTGATATGATTTCTTGCCAATAATTGCCTTTCTAAGAACACAGGTATGACTAATTGCCAAACGCTATTTTCTTCTACCAGCAACCAGATGCATTCGAAATTGGTACAAGTAGTGAGAAACGAAAATTGCGTCTACAGCGATCGGATTCACGTAATATGGATTATATAAATCTAATAAGATAATTTTATTTCTTTCCATAAATCAAGTTGCTGCTTTTTCTTTTAAACAAATAATGGCCAACGCAAACGATCATGCGATGGTTTCTTATGCATTTATCCACTCGAATTCATTTTGTGTCGGCTCTGTTTATTTGCTAGAGTAATCGATACCATTTTAACAATATCTCAATAATTTTAGAATAATTCTTGGCCGGATATAATAGTCTAATAAATATTTTCTTCAATCTGCATTGTGTTGGTTAATTCAATTATTTATTTGAGACAGTAGATCTGATTTTATTAAAAGTGTTTTAATATTATAAATGCAATTTATCCTTCAGAAAATCAAGGTCGAATACATTCAAGTTAGGTGGAAAAATACATAGATCCTTAAAATCAATAGCTTGTGTTCAGAGTTTTATTTCCAGTATACCTAACAGGTTGAATAAACTATTGAAATATATTTAAATGCAGAATTAATATAATCAATTCACAATTAGTTTGCTTCATTGTAATGTTCAAAAATTTATTCGCGCTTTTTATTTTGGGGAATGTAATCTTTCACAATGTTTCACTATAACTGTAATACTGACGCATAGAACAAGTTTATCAGGAAAATCCTTAAATATTTTGTCCTATACATTTCAATTACTTGAAAGTTCTTTCCACTTCTTAAAAGCAAAATATGGAAAAATTTCTATAATGCTTATCAGATTTACGTAATGCATATATTATTTAAGATCTGTCATTGAAGAATAAAATTCACATTGTTGAATATTGTTTCAGCTGAGTTATTGCTATTTGCCAAAAACACTGATAGTTTCTCAAATTCATATGAAATACAGGAAAAATAACTATAGATCCTGACTTACTCTAACATAAACAAAACTTCGAATAACTCAAATCTTGTTTCCATTTGAAAAATGTAGCTAACACTCAAATTACTTAGAAAAACCAAATAAATGGTACTTCACAATAAAAATCGTGTTTTCCCTTTTGAAAAAGGAAGTTCTTCTTTGTTAAGAGAACTAACTGGCAGGGCGAAACAAATCCATCCACAGTCTGTCGAAACCTGGAGAGGAGTCAGTCGGGATGTGGAAGAGGAGGATCTATTTCGGCCTGGTTTATTATAAATATTTCCAGGTATGGAATTCGAGAGTCGAATTCCCGTCCTCCACAGATAATATCTGAAGCCGATACGGAACAAATTTTATGCCAAACAATAAATTACCTATCTATTTGTTATATTTAACAATGCATACTTTTTAGTGCTATTCATTTCAACTTCCGCCTCTAATCACTTGCCAGCGAATATTGAAAATTGAGCCTAATTTATATGCAAAATAATTAAATTATCACATCTTGTTTAAATTTCCACGAAATCTTTTGAAATTTTCAAAATTTATAGTGTATTTCGTCTTCTTTCTTATCAAGCATGTTTCGTCATTTAGTTTTTTTGAAAACTTTATGCAACTTTATGATGGAAGTTCTGGTCCCTACATTGAAGGTAATTGCTTCCACCGTTCTCAGATTTATGAAATACAGATAGCATAAACTAATCAAATGTTTTATATACTACATCCTTACAAGTACTTAATTTTTGTTCTCTTCATTATTCAAGACAAGCTGCTGCTTTTTCCTTAAAAAAAATAATTGTCAACACAAATGAACTTGGAAATATGTCCATTTAAATTCATTGTGTATCTGCTCTCTTTATTTACTACACTTGACGATAGCATCGGAAGACAGTATTAAGTCTAGGGGAGCGGCGTATTACCAACTCTTGTGATGCGCCCATAGACGCACGGAACAGTCGATTTCGATGTTAAAGATAATAGCGTCAGTCGGTATTTATTTTTTTGTAATTGTTCCTCTGGATTTACAATTTTCAATTTCGAAGAAGCATTGAAATTAATTTACTTCGTTTGATGGCTAGTCATACAGCCTTTCGAGAATGACATAAAATTGCAACTCTTCGCCATTTTATAACTGTTAGAATCGATAGGATTGCTCATGACATCATTGAACATCTGATCATCATATATAGTAGACACGCAGATAATTTACTACATGTTAATATTGTAATTTTATCCGAAGCTTACAGCTTATTTGTGAAAATTGTCATTACTTTATGAAAATTTACTGTAAGATGGGGAAGATTTGGTGGACTATATCATCGGTGTAGTCATATAAATGAATTTAGGCTCTCCCATAGACTCAATACTGCCTTTCTATACTGCCGCAGGTATAGAGTAATTGATATGATTTTAACAATACATCTCAATAATCTTAAAATAATTCTTGGCAAGATATAATCATCGGTATTGTATTCATGAATTAAATAATTAGTTCTAACAAGTATATCTAATTTTATTAAAATATTTTTCAATATATGAATGCAATGAAAACTATAAATCCCATTTGGAAAACACATTTGTTCGTTGTAGAATGCAAGCCTTGCACATAAAAAATATTCGATTAATAGTTTGAATTCTATAGCAAAACACAAGGCACACGTAATTTTTAGTTTTTCCATTTCTGCAATGGGTTTTGATACTAATAGATCATTCTGCCTTAATCTAACGTCTGAATATCTGAATTAGTTTATTAATTCAGATAATATATGGACTTATATACAGGACTTTGCTTAAAACGTCTAGACGAATACAAAACGACTCATGCTAGTCATCAAAACTTCGCAAAGAATTCGTATAAATTATCAGAAATATTTCTTTTTCGAGATAGCATAGGCTGTATGTCATTTAATTAGCTTATAAGTTTCATGACACTTTAATAAATTATAGTTTACTATAACGAGCTGTATATTAATAATAATACTGTGGAAAATACTGAAATAGTCTGAGAATTGCTGAAATATCCCATGAAAGCCTGAGGAAGAACTAAACATATGAGCACAGGCGTATACGACATACGCTTTTATACCTTAAGTTTTTTCGAACAGAAAACATTTCCAGAACAATTTAATTGGACTTTATGTTTTGTTTTATGAGAAGCATTTACAATGTAAATTTATTCAGAAATTTTTGTTACAGCTTGTATAAAACAATAATACATTTGGTAAAAATTGTCACTTATTTCTTTAGCTTGCTTAATTATCATCACCCTTATGACAAACGTCCGCTAAATCACATATTACTAAATATAATTTTATAATGAGTATTCCATCTATAAAGAGGGAATTAAGTAATTCAAATATCAACTACATTGGATACCTTGTCAGATTCTTTTCGTGAAGTCAAATTTTTTGTCATGTGTCCATGTCGAAGCTGTATCCCTGTCCTGCAGAAACTGGCTGAATCTTCCGCAGGCTTGTGCATCCTATTGTATGCCCATCCATGCAGAGAAATACTAGATATAAAAGAATAGTTTAACATATAAACGATCTGGGAGAAGACCATTCGTTAAAACTGTGAGCTCGAAATTGATACCAGTCTAAATTGTTAAGCAAATGCTTCCGTATGATGCCATCCAGCAAAATTATTAGAGTTAGCACTTGATGAATAATAATGTAAATACGTTTAACAAATATAAAATCCTGTGATTGACTGTATAGGTATATGTGATTCGCATTATTCATTTGCTACAAATAAATGAAAGAACTGAAAGAGAATTTTGCTTTACAACAAATTTCGGTTTAGAGCTGATCAGGAAAGTGATCGTGGCAATAATGCCTGTATTCACAGACACCTCGCACTGATAATGGATGAATAACAATAATTCGCCATCGCCTTGTGATTGCAGCTAAAAAAATTAATTGTAATGCAATATGTTCACTAGAAACGAGCACACAACGATTATTTGTATTATTTTTTATTTGTTTAAACAAGAAAAACAGTAGCTTGCCTTGATTTATGGAAGAAATAAAATTAAGTACCATATCCTTGCAGAGAATAAGTATAGAACATCTTACATAATCAATATTGAATAAATTTAATATACATATAGGCAATGTTCGACTTTTTGCTATTGTAACAGTTTCAAAGCCTATCTGGTTGTAAGAAAAAGCATCATGTGTTTATATTAGTTCTAGCTTTAAAAATGTATTCGTTTATTATAAATATGCTACAAACACCGAAAATTCTCCTTCAAAAATTAATAATTATTGTTAGTTTGTTACAACTTTAACTTCTGTAAGAATTTCTGGCAAATTAGAGCTTCTGTCAATATTTTTTATTAAGATATATGTAGTCTGATAAGTTTAGTACATGCCGCACACACCAAGACGTTTTGCTATATACATTAGAAAATATGTATAATATGATTTTATAACCGATTTTTAAATGGAATGCAATTAATATCAACCTAATCATAATGGCAAACAAGTCATTTATTCAAGAGTTTGTCGCCGTAATTAGTTGTACATCGCATGCAGCAATATCATTTCATAAAATAGCATACTAGCTTTATGGCTTTTGTAAATGGATTTTAATTAAAATTAAATTCCATTTATTAAAGCCATAAAATTTACTTAAATTTATGGCATCTTTCCACTAATTAAAATTAATGGAAAAAACGCCATTAATTTTTTAAAAAAATTTGCAGGTAACCCAGCAAAGATCAGCAGTACTTCTACATATTAGTTAGGAATAAAAAAACTATTCGACTAAAGGAAAACAATTTCGAAATGCATGTAGTTGCTGGTAGAAGCAAACACATTTTGGCAGTTACTAATACCAGTTTTAATAGAAATTGGTAAGAAATAATATCAAAGCCCTTCTGTTTCCAGATTACTAATTAATGGTAAATTATTTACTACATGAATTTCATGTTCTATGCTTATTGTTAATAATGGCAATTTTCGTAGATAAGGCTCTGAACTAACTTACTTCTCGATTTTTTCATTTAAATCGCTTTTCCATTCTGAAATGATGAATTCGTACCGAACGTCTGAAATTTGTTTGAGATGCTTTTTCATTTACTCCGTGTCGACAGCTATGGTCTTTGGT
>WUQG02306489.1:0-19247 GCA_011317285.2 Androctonus mauritanicus | reverse complement strand
CGCTTTGATGACCCGGCGACGTATCACTATGAAATAATATATATATACATAAAAAATGCAATGCCAGTCTTCCTGTCTATTCCGCCCAAATTCCCATAATGTTTGACCTCTCGGGACAAAATTTGGCCTAATGATTTTCCACCACCCGTTGGGTAGCCTTTCAGGAGGGGAGTATTTCGGGGTGGCAACAAAAATACGCATTCTAAGTATGTATTTACAGTTAACAAATCCTTTATGGTTTCGTTGGAATTAAGTCGTACGTCATAGGCGCCATAGGACGTCATAATGACGTAACAGTGGATGGCATAACCGAGACATTCGATTAATGTGATAAGGATGACATACTAGTAGCGCGACATGACCGTAACATTAGGTGACGTAACATTATTACTGTGACATAATACGCTAATTAAATCGAGTTAAAATTGGGCACTGAAAGCCAATGGATTGCCTATACTATAATAAATGAATTGTATAGTAAAATGATACTACTGCGTGGTTCGTTACGAATTTATTATCCGTAAAGTTTGTAAATTCACATAAACTAATTTTTAAAATTTTTATTACTAGCCAGGGTACCCGATATGACGTTAGCGTAAGAATTGTCTCATAAATTAATGGTTTCCAAACTGTCTGTGACTGCGTTCCCTTTTTTCATAAAAAATTGGTACGCCCCTCATTTTCGTAACAATCTAATTTTATAAATACGCTCTACTTACAATTCAATGCTACAAAACCATATACCATATTTTGTATAAATAAAGTTCTTATACATGAAAAAATATATATATTTATGATGGTATCATAATTTTTTATAAAATTAAACAAATCTTGCAAAAAAACGAAAAATAGAATACATGTTTAATACAACAGAATATTAATGCCATGAGCGGCTTATTTTTCGGCACAAATTCTCTCAAATCGGAATGTCATTGAAGACCATTCTTTTTCAATCATTAAACCAGATGGATATTTTGTCTTTACCATAGCTACAAGCAGAAAGTTTCTGGAGACACGGATATAACCCTTTGGCTGATTCATTTTTTCAACAACAATTCGAATTTATTTTTTTTTTATTTGCTTGTTTGTCTCAAAATGATGTTTTTGTTAATCCTGGAACGCCCTTGGCCATAGACTAGCGCGCCTCACAGTTTGGAAAACACTGAGGTAAACCGTTTTATGTACTCGAAATTCCCCAGCAATGCTGGAAACCCTGGCTAGTTAATTATAATATTCAATATATCATTATATCGAATGTTATAACTATTCGATATAATGATATATCGGATAGTTATAATATTCAATATAACTATTACTATTTTGTTACTTATACTATACTGCTATCCCTATCGGCAACGTTCGATAGAATCGATAGAATGCTAATTATTAGCTGATCGAATAAAGAAGCGGGAAACAACTTAAAGATTAAAATATTAAAACTCAAAATTTAATCAAAGGCGTTTAATTAAGTTAATTTTTGCACAAAAATAAAAAAATTACGCTTACTGTATTTAAGCATATGATTTGATGTGGTAGATGTGAACATCTCAATTCTCTTAAATAAGATATAAGCGCCTATCCAATGCGATTGGACTATAATAAAATATTTACGAAGTCTTATTCTCGACATTTCCGGAAAAAAAGGTTTAATGCTCTTTGTTTATTTTTTGATTTTAATTCAAAAAAATAAATATCGTTTTATACGTAATCTAATCAATTCTTTTATCCGCTTTTTTGAATTTAAGAAAACAGTTGGTTTAGAATTAAATTTGCTTCGGAATCGTTGAAGTCGATAGTTCTTAAAAGATTTACCATAATCATTATTATATTCTATACAGCTGGAATAATTTCGCATTCTAAAATCGGATTAACTATAGATTTATATAAAGACACACACACACACACATATATATTATTAATGATTAAAGATTGATTATCATGCAAAAATTTTAATAAGTTATTTCATTTCATTGTAATTGGTCTGAATTTTGAAAAAACAATTTATTAATGATGAACAAATATATCCATAGATACAATACAAAAATCATATTCGTACGATAAAGAAATCTTATAAAAAAATAATGTCAAAAATTTCTGTCTAGAAAGAAAAAATTATGGAAATGTTGTTATTTCTAGAATTTTTGGATGTCGCTAACAGAAACGCATTAATTTGTATAGCTTTTTTCCTGATCTCAATGGATATTCTGTATTCTTTCAACGCATCTAACAGTTATAGCAAATTTTTCTTAGCCATCTTTACTCGAAATGTAACGAAAGCCACTATAAACATTAATCATTTATATTCGTCTTTTTTAAATATTTTATTTTGAAATTCCATCATCTCCTTACATAGAAGCTATTTTTGTAATGAAAGAATAATATTTTTTCAATCCAAAATTTGTAATTATTATTTAAATTTATTTTTTATCTATTGCTTTTTTTTGCAGAAATAATATATAGCCTATATTTTTTCCAGATCGAAAATTTGCTAGCGCAACCCTTAATATATAAAAATTATCATATTCATTAAAGCCTTTGCATCATCATTCAGTCGGATATTTACGCAAATAATATCCTGAATGATTAACAAAATTAAATATTAAAGACGTATCGGGCCTAATAGGTATACAGTCGAGATCTTTAATAATTATACCATTTTAATAGCTATCGTTTGATAGTTATTGCTTAAAGAATTCTTAACTGAAACCAACTGTATTGAAAATCTTGGCTACAGATTTTGAATTTGATTGCATACAGTACTGTTCTTAATTACAATTTAATTGTGCCATAAGAAGAGATAGATTACGTTGACTGGGATTAATGTTTGGAAGATTTTTATGAGGAAAAACAACAAACGGAAAAAATTGCAAGGTATATATAGTATTTTGATATAGGCTACCGTAAGGATGCGTAAAAACTATCTTCAGATCTAGTTTCATTTTGTAAATGTTCAGCCGAATGTAAATACAATTTAAATATGGCGGACAAAACACACACGTTTAATATGTTAATCTGATAAATAGGATAAAGTTAGATAGCCACATGGAACAGTTTTAAGAAGCATTTAAAGGATCTGAAATCGATTATCGCTTCTCGTTGTTCGAGTAAATTTTAGTGATATCCATAATTCGGTCTGATGATCATTACGTTCTAGTTACCAGGCCAGTTGGTGGTAAGACTCTGGATTTGGCTAGATTAAGTCGGAGATTTTAGGCCCTGAAAGGGTCTAGAATAGTAATCCTTCGATAGCGTGAATGCAGCCTTGAACGTTTTATGATAAAAATAAATTGCCGCTGTTCGGGTCGTGTTAAGGTACATCTTCAATTAAATTAAAGATGTATCTTAACACGAACTGAACCTTAATGTGGCTGCAAATTAATAAAATATTGAGATGATATAATGGATTAAAATATTTAGATTATGAAAATGTTGTAATCCTGGCTGAAAATTCAGTTTTCCGATACGGCTCCATAAAAAAAAAGGAAAGGTTGTGTAAACCAAAGACTGAACAGCGATGGTCAAGTACCACCACCAAACAATTTTAATGCGGCCACAAAAGAAAATATTTTTGTATATAAATGGGAGAAAGAATTTAAGAAAATTGTGGATATAATTATGTTAAATTTCTATTTAATGTGTTTATAGAATTATCTTATTCATCAGAGTCAGAATTTTGGTGCCAGAGGAAAAATAAAAAATTTAGTCCTTCCTAACAAACCAATATTCCTTCAGTGATATTTTCGCCCTCTTTTACTTTTTACTGGACAAATGATTTGTTTGCTGCTATATCTTAGTACTACTTATTAGTTATTTCTATTTTATGCTAAAATATAGTTAAAAGGCTAATCCAAACCAAGATATCTTATTTAACTTTCAAAATGATCACTTCTTTCATATAAAAATTGAATAGTTGAATAGAAAATATTTTTATAGTAAGTGGAAATACAAAAATCAATTCTTATATCATTTTAAAGTTAAATTTAGTTTGTTTAATCGATGCTATTGAGTTTGACAAGAATTATAAATGATGATTGTCACATCAGAAACCACTATGGATTGGAAACTTGGTCCGGAAAGTGAATAAAAGTTTATAAAGGGATGAGCCTGAATCTCTCACGAAAAATTAAGATGGTGTGGGACCAGCAATCGAATCCAATCCTCCAAAAGGCCAGCGACACACTGCCATTCAGCCACTTTATCGTATTTTCAGAGACGAGTGTAGTCACCAGTAACTTCTGGCGGCAGCATTAGAGACTACACAAAATTTTCCTTGAAATTCTCTAGTCTAGAATGATGTAACTTAACGATTAAACGTTTAATTTTCACTTACAGTAGATAACTATTCAATTATTTTTAAATTTTGTGAAATTGCTTCCTATAAGTCTTATATAAAAAATATTTGATACACATACATACTTACATACTTTATTAAAGAGTAACCTAGTGTATCTTTGTGTTAATTTTTTGTAACCAGTATTCGAAGAATTATTTTCGATATGGTTAAATATCATTAAATAAAATACAAACGCATCCAAAAAGTAAATAATTTACCTTTAAACTTCTCATTTACATGTTGCAATATTGGATATACTTTCAAACACGATAAAGAATATAAAATACGGTTAATATTCGCTTAGAGTAGATAACTACTCAATTTTGTTGATCCTCAAAAATATTCATTAAACTTTTTGCATTAAAAAATAAAATAAAAATTCGTTAATGTTTTTCTCCCACTTAAGAGTTATGCAGATTTAAAAAGCGTAAACCGAATAAAACTAATCAATTAATGTCGAATAGGCAATAGCGTGATTAATGTTAAATAAAATGATATAAATATTTGAATAATTCACAAATTAATAAAGACCATTACAAATAACCTTGATGGCATAAAATCCTTGGATCCGGATTAAACAGATAAAAAAAAAGTTGATTGGTATGTACAGGGTCAGCAGTTAAATCTGTCAATAATGTGATTCATCTTCGAGTAAAATGTTATCAGCAATATCATCTGGATGGAAAGAGTTGGTGTTTTTTATTTAAACAAGCGAAGCTTATTGATAAATTTCCAAAGGCCGGACAGTATTTTCTTTAACAGGCAACTTTAATCAGTTCTAAAAATTGTCTACTAGGATAGCGACTAAATATTCTTAAAAATTTATAGACGATTTAGTACTGATAAACCAAATTATAGATCGTTCCCGTTTCCAGATATTGTTTACTACTTACTTGTTAGATAAGTGACGAATAACGAAACACTATACGATTAACATCAGCCATCCTAAATTCTTTGATGGCATTCGGTTGCATAAATCATTAGTCTCCGCCCAATAAGGAAGTCGGCACCAGATTCATTTTTAACAATGTATTTTTTTTTAAAATAAATCGAAAACAAATCTAATGATGTTTCATTACGCATTAAAATAATGTTAAAGCTCACTTTAAGCGTTTAAAATAATGTTTAACGTCATTTAGATTTATTTCTTTTTATCTAAATCGTTAATACTGATAGCCAGTTTCCTATTACCGCTTTCAACAACAATAATTCAAAATTTATTTTTATACAGATTAAATTTATGAGAAAATTTATAAATTATCTAGAAAAAAATGGCTTTTTTATCTAGATAATTTATCGTCTTTGGTCTCTGGAATTTTTAATTTATAACTTCTAATATCGATTGCTTTATGATATTATTATTATCGTTTTATTTTTCAATAATTATCCATTTTTAAATTTATAAATAATTAAGTTATTATTATTATTATTATCCATTAATAATTTTGATTAATTTGCAATTCCATATTGAACTTTTTCAAAAATCATTTCATAAAGCCATTTTGATAATATTATTAAGTAAAAAAAAACATATATAAATTATAAAGAATAAATAAGATGAAGGTTATGGAAATATTTTTTTAAGTCCACCATACACCACAATATGGGAAGTGTTATTTACAAAAACTATAAAATATATTAAAATTTTGTACAGCAATCATCATAATTAAATTATGTAGTAGCTTTAAAACTTAATAAACATACATAAGTTTGATGATAATTAACATTCTCTTAAAGATGAAGCTTTGCCATATTTGGCTCTTGGACAGCCAACAAAGTCACTAGTTTTCGTGTCAGATATTCATAAAAACTGTTGAGTTAATATCAGTGTATACATATATATATAATAAAGCTAGTAGAATTTCCCATAAAAAAAGCATTCAAAAAGTTAAAGAAATGTCTTTTAATTAGCACCAAATGCTGACCTACAATTGTTTCGTTTATCATTGCGTCAATTTCTCACAAGTTTTTATTCCTACATGGATAAAACACGCGAGTTTTTCATCACAATATTTTATACATTTAATATTAATATTAATTAATTATTATTAATTTAATTAATATTATATAGACCTAACACAACATACTTATATAAATTGCGGAACAATTTTTATTGATGGAGTGACAGCTTCAAAGCGTAGAATGTCTTATGACCTATATACGCTCTTTTGATTTTTATACTTTTTTCATCTCGGCAGATACTAAATAGCTAGCCCATCCACCACGAGATTTGCGGGAGAAAAGAACCCCCCATAAAAAAATTGTTCGGAAGTGGGCCAAGGAATCGACACATACTCTTTCAGTTGCAGTTGTTTTAAGCCATTCACCAACCGATTATGTACCAACGTTCTGGCCAAACAGCCAAGAAAATATTAACAAGGAAATGCAAATTAGACTCTGTATAACTAATGAAAGGAAGAATGTTATTCATTCAATATCTACATAAACTTAATGATCCAAAAAAATTCCCTGAGACCGTCTTTGGTGTTTTATATATATATAGATATTTATAAGTCTATCTGTTTATTTTATTTATAATAAACTTAGAAAATAAATTAATTAAATTGTTAAAATATTTGTTTATTAATAATAAACAAACAAGCTTTGTATAGATAACATATATTAGTTTATTGGATGATTTTATTAGATTACTAATTGCTATTTATTAAAATTTTTCTAATTCTAATCTGCTATTACAAACCTTATTTTTCGGACCTCAAATATTTTCTCCCGATTATAATATTGTTACAATCGTAAACAAGTTAGTTAAGAGCGATGGATCGACCACCTCAACCTTTTTATTATTCAATTTTCCTTTTTTTTTGGAAATTCAAAGTTATGTTCAGATTTATTGAATTTGATGGATATCGGGTCGATATTATTGAAGTAATAAGAGAAAAAATGTTCACATATTGTGTGATCCAATATCTGGCCTAAATCATATCCAATCTGAATGATATTGCCACAAAATATGTGAATATCTTATCGATAATATTGACCCGATATCGATCAAATTCAATCAGTTTGGTTCTCCAGTATAATCCAATAACACAGGCGAGTTTTGTACAAATTAGATGATAAACAAACGAGTAATGGCGCTGAAAGACGAATAAACCTGATTCATTTACCTTTTTATTTCATTTTGGAATGAAAAAAGTCAAAAAACACTGAATTTCTTCAAAGAAATCCAACTTATTATAAACGTATTCTATTATTCTTGTAACAACACAGTATCTTGTCTCGATACTTTACGCTAGACATCGCATTCCAAAATATATTTTGCATTGTTGAACATTAATATTTTTAACATTAGGCCTTATTTAACCTTTATCTTCTATCTTTCGTGCGTTTTTAAGCATTTGTTTTCACACTGCATAATTTTCTCCTCAGTTGGCATACAATAATAACCTTTACACAGCATTTATAAACAATCATTTCCTTTCTGCCCGCCACTTGGAAATCGTAGAAAATTAAGTACTCGATAAGTTCTCACTAAGCACCACATAATAAGTTTGGACTTCATCCTCATCTTAATTATCCGTGTATATATATATATTCAAAAGTCGCGATATTATTTTTAAACGATTAATCAAATATAAGTTTATTTATTTTTGTCACGACAGTCATATTTCTCCTTAATTTATTAATATTAAGAAAGATAACTTACATGTACTGTAAGGATGTAACGTTTTCGAAAACACTCTGAGATAATTCTTTAAACGGATTCTGTCTTAAATCACTAAATTGTATATAAAAGAAATAAAGAATTAAAATCTATCAAATAATTAATTTAATAAAATTATTAAATAATAATTAAATCGATGTCGGCAAAACACAATAACGTTCTGCATTAACTTACAGAGTTTTCAATAATGGTAAACCGTTGAAGGTAGACGATTCTATGGAAAGTATGCGATTGGCTTTTAATTCTCTAAAATTAAATTAAATAAAAATCAAACAACAGTCATGAAAATAAAAATTTCCACTCAAAAATTTGATACGCTTACAGTGTTTTAAGTGATGAAATTTTACCAAAACTCCTTTCGGTTAGAGAACTTATTTGGTTATCGGATAACGATCTGCAATTAAAACAAAGTTACAAAAATATTCTATATTTTTATCAATTTTACCTGTAAATTTTTATATATAGAGCGCTAATAAAACTTACAAAAGTTCCAGTCGGGTGTTATTTACAAATATTTCCTTTTCTATACTCTGTAGTTGGTTACTCGAAAGTGATCTGCCAACGTAAATCATCAGTAATTTAAAATATATATATAAGTTAATTAAAAAATTACTTATAGAATTTAATTTATAATGAAATTCAATACGATTTCATTTCTTTAATTATAATATATTAATGCGGAAAAGACAAATGTGAGAAGTTTGTTTAGCGCGTAATAATTTAACTCCTGGGCGCTATCGATTTAAATATTAATTTAAAAAACGCTGGATTAAATTAAAAATGGATCAAATAAAAATAAAATTTGGTAGACATTCTTACAGTGTACGTAGAAATTTCAAATTGGTTAAAGCATCGGAAGGAAATTTCACGAATCTGTTACGATCCAACCATCTGTAAAAAAAAAATAAAAGAGTTTTAGTTTATGTGTTTAAAAAGATAAACCATTTTTTATAGTAACTTATTTATAAATATATATTAACTTACAACGACTTCAGTTTGGTTAAAGGCTGGAAAACTCCATCCGGAAGGGATTCTAACAGGCAGTTTTTTAGATCTCTAAAAAAACGATGGGAGAATTCTTTTATTACTATTGATATTTAACAAAAAGATAAATAGGAAGAAGTGTTAGACACTTCAACGTTCACTTAAGAAAATGAAAGTCGTAAAACTATTTTATGTGAAGTACATTTAGTAATAATTGTTATTCAATATACGTAGCTTATATTTTATTACCATCTTTAAGTAAATATTCCTAAACATACCACGTTTTTATTACTCTGTCTTTTGTCGTATCGACATAAATTTATATTATAAATCGCATTTAATAATATTTATTTAAGGAATTATTTACTTACTCTAATAACTTAAAAGGGAGTTAGCGCAGCGAAAATAAGTATCCAGTTAATTTGTTAAAAGAAAAAATATGTTTTATGCCGTATAATTCTTTAATAAAATTCGTGCATAGATATATTATCATTTTTTAATAATTATTTATATAAATAATTGTGAATGGTTGGTTAATCTTTGTCCAGGCAATAGTTCTCATTAAATACCATGTAGATACTAGATTTAATGATAAAATTGCGAATTTTAATTATTTTATTGTGATAAATTGCTTAAAAAATAATAAACTAATTGGATTTTGTAAACAGTATTTTTCTATAACTACAAACTTACAACTCGTGAAGATCTTCCAGACCTTGGAAAGAAAACGAATTCAGCGAAACTAGTGGATTGTGAGACAGAATACTGGAAATAGAAACATTTTCTAAAAATATAATTATTTACATTTCGTATATCATAATTCTCGCCTGGGTTACCATCCTTTGAGTAATTACGATAATAAGCCGTTAAAAAAATTAAATTAAATTAAACTGTACTTACAGGTATGTTAATTCGCTGTTAGCGGCGAACACGTTGTTTTGGATGTTTTCCAAATTGTTTCCAATTAAATACCTTTAATGTAAAACAAAAACACGTTATCGAATGATTATGCTGATAAATACTCATAAATTCTGTTGTCATTAATATACATACGAATTGTGTAACAGTTCAAACTTACAATGTTTGTAAGGCAGGTAGGTTCTTGAAGGCAAACTGGCTTAAATTATATATTCCCGAATTGCGTAATATTCTGCGGAAGAATGTGAGAATTATTAAAATGGCCAACTTAATACATTCTTTTAGACAAATAATAAACACTAAATTAGCGCTAAAATATTTAAAAAATAACACTTAATGTACAAATTTTATGGCATAAAACCACGCTTACACGTATTTTGCACCAAAGTTTTTAATATACGATACAAAAAATATTTTTTCGTGTGATAAATAAAAAATTTATCGCTATTTATTGGTAGATGTACAATTTGAGACAGCGCAAAATTATTTTTTATGGAAATATAAACTATATTATAGAAAAAATATACAGTAAATTTACGTACAATGTATGCAGTCGTGGTAATAATGGAAAATCGTCTCCATCTAGCCAGTCCAATTTATTGCCAGTTAGATCCCTGTAAATATACCAAATGTCTGTAATATAAACAATTCTTAATGAATGGATCTTTTGAAACTTACCAGTTGTTTTTCTTATCTTTTCGTGTTTTATAATAGTCTCCCGTAGGAGTTTGGTATGTTATAGTATTTTTACAATAATTTATTTGAAGTAGTCTAAAGTAATCTTAACCTTGAATTTATAGGGAGGAGTGAAGTGGTTAAAGTCCATTTCCACTACAATCAACAATTTTTTTTATGAGAATAAAATTTAAAACGTATTACTTCCGTTTACGCTTCGAATCGATGCCAATATTCCGGAGCTATAAATTTTTAATGGCGTATACATATTAAAACTTCGAAATTTTAAACGATAGACGATGATAAAATTATCTTGGAATAAGAGAAATGTCATAACTATCTAGTTTTGATTGAAGTCTGTTTATTTAACGTCGAATTTCAAGTTTTGTACCAGTTAACCTTGTATTGGCTCGGTTTAGAAGAAACATATTTTGACTCTTTAGATTAGTTGTCGAGATAGATAGATCTTTTTAAGTATAACTCCAAGTTTTAGTCCTTGACCGGGAAGATTCTTAAATCAAATTTCGTCAAAGTAGTTCCTAGTATATAAAATCTAAGTTTACTTCCAGATTAAAATATAGAAACCGGAAAAGTAATATATTTTCTCTCTACCAAATCACGCTCAGTTTGAAATATGACAAAAAAAATATAATGCCTTGTAGAAATGAGTATTTTCTAGAAAAAAAAGTTTTATTATTATAAATATTGAAAACAGACTTTAAACTATCAATTTAAAATGAAAAAGCGCTTCCAATACATCAATTTATTACCAGAATCCTAAGTCTATAACGGACACGTTTCCATTATTAATTTTCTGATAGTAGCATAATTTCCAAAATTTACTTTCATTAAATTCCTTTTTATAAACAAGTTAATGCTTTAATTATTATGGAAGGGCCTTCATACTAACACCGAGACTCCATGTATAACCAGTAATAATCGTAACTCACATCAATATAAATGTACTATAACAATGTCTAACTCCATTAAATTTTTTTCCTATATCGTTTCTGCTACGCCATGAATGGCTGGTGCGAAATGGCCATCAGTTTATCTTTTCAATCGTTTATAAGAAAACAACGGAATATTAATTAGACTCAGTGAGAATCTCATTTAAATTTTAAAAGTGATAAGCGTTAACCAGTAGCGTCATTAGGGGGTGTGGGAGGTGCGACTCGCACCGGGTGACACCATCTTGTGGGTGATATCTAATGTTTTCAAACATATGTTAAAAAATGTAATTTTTTAACATACGTACAACTGTAAGCCCTTTAACACGCTTACCATCAAGCCCGTATATGTATGCACAACTGTAAGCCCTTTTATACAACTGTACAGCTGTACAACTGTATAGTTTACAAACAACTGTAAGCCCTTTACAACTGTACAACAACAACTGTAAGCCCTTTTTAACACGCTTACCACCAAGCCCGTATATGTATGCATGGCTTTTAATGTTTAGGTTCTAACACTAAATGATATCTCTTACGAGCTCTTAAATCCACGCTTTCTAACCATCAAACATTTTATATAATATCGAGAGAGAAAGGGTGACATCATGAATTATTGCACCGGCAGACACCGACTGAAAGTCACTGGTTTTAATTAATTATTAACTGTATTAAATACAGTAATTAATTAATTATAACATTAATTATTATATGTTATACTTCATTAAAATTATAAAAGTATTCAATTCTGAATGGACACGTATTTAAAAAGTGAGGTTTTTTTCATTCCTAATTCGTTTATGGAATCACATACATGGTTTATGGTTTTTTTTATATTTATTTATATAATATTTCACGTAATATATATAAATTAAAAAGTAAAATTAGATACGTACAGATATTCCAAATTTTCGGATATATTTAAAGGCACGGAAGTGAAACCATTTAATTCGCAATATAATTCTCTTCCAGAACATCTGCATTCCGCTGGTCGGTTTCTTATACCTTTAATTAAAAAAAAAAAACAATAGCGAGTTTATAAAAAAAAAATGATTTATTGGGGATTTTCAGTTTATATAAATATTGTAAATACTTACGGCAGCTTTCATTTTTCTCGTGTCGATCTTCGTCGGGTCTCTTTCTGTAGAAATTATTAAAATATTCATCTTTATCAATGTCATCTAAAAGAAGAAGAATGCGTTAAATTTAATGGAAATACGTGTATTGGCACATACATGTTTTCAAAATTTTGTTATAAGAGCTTTTAAAATTGGATACGGAAATGTCCCTTTCTTAATGGATCAGAAGAGAGCCTGAAAAAAGTTGTTCTTCGATGGTTAGGTGTCCGGTTACTAACGTGTCACTTCCAGACTATTATTGGCAAAGTTTGTCAACTCTGTAAACATCGAAGATATTTAAAGGAATTTATAGTTATGTTTTCGCTTTTTATGCTCTTATTTTTGTGTGCCTAACAACTTTTATGGAATGTTTTATGTATCTAGTAGGACTAAATGTGGGTGTGACTAATTCCCCCAAGCCATATTATTTTCGGAGAGTAGGTCACTGGGTATACAAGTGTCGGGTTAATGAAAATATATCCGGGATTTTCGAGTGGCTTCTTTCTTTTATTTTGATATTTTAAACTTAAATAACTGTATTGCTTGAAATATTGAGAAATTATCCCTTCAGAAGTTGATACGTTATCTGCGAGTTTTATTTAGGAGGAATGCAGCCGCTTAAACTACCAAAGATGACCTCAGGCTAAATTAAGCTTATCCCAAATATTGTACAGTTAAAGTCGCTGGATGTTACGCAATAGCCAGGACTTTTCCCGATAAAATGGTACACTTTACTTATCAGCTACATTAAAAACGTACAGTACTAGAATAGAAGTCTATGAAAAATCCGTACTATATGAACTTACTACAATTCATTTCGTCGAAACCATTTTCGCAGTCCTTTTTATTATTGCAGAAAAGTAGTCTCGATATACAGATATTCGAATCATTGCAAGGAAAAAATTCGTCTTGGCAGTGATTACTTTCCTGTAGACAGTGGGCTGGTTAGGAAAGAATAACAGTTAACATTCATTCATTCGATTATCGAGTAAGCATTTCAAAATGCCATTGTATACTTACTGGATATGATACTCGTCAAAGAAAGAACGGCAACAACCATGAGCATGTTAATTCCTGCGTTATAATAATAAATATTCTTCATTAAAAATTATAATTTACTGTGTATTAATTTAGGCTATATATTGCCATAATTGAAATTAATAATGTCGTTCCGAAATTTACCTTATTAATAATTTTATAACTTTTAATTAATCGTTGATTAGAAACGAGTGTCACGTTTGATACTGACATCAATATCTCCGAGATGGGTCAACAAAACGGGTGTTTGTCGACCACTTCATACACCTTTATCTTTACTGAAGTGATTTTTATCTCTACAGTAAATATCTACCGAGATTAAGCAACGGTTTAAACACGAATTCAATAATAATAATCTAAAAGTAAAAATGGTATTAAAAAAATGGGAAATTTTTCATTTTATTGCCTGGTAACACGAAATTAAAATTAACAAGCTATTCAATGAAAAAAGATGGTAATTTCCTCCATGCAATTTTTTATCTACTCATAGGTTTTAAATTTATATCACCAGAGAATTCTTCTGTTCGAGTAACAGAAAATTACCTGCAATAAACGAATGTAATCTTAGTTTACAATCTAATAAAATGCCAGTAACGATAAAAATGATAAAATATCAAGGTGAACCACATTTAAATTTAAATAAAATAATTTCGTAATCGGTGCCGCCACGAAATTTTTCGTAATTAAAAAAAAACGTCACAACCTGTTAAAGCACAGATTTTTTACTATTATTATTATAAATACAAATAACCGCTTTTTAATCTTTTTTATGCTGTCAGTAATAAGTAATCATAATATTATCAGTAACTAACTAATCTTAAAATAATTCTTAAGAATTATATCTGTGTTTAATTTTATTTGATAACCTTTAACAAATACAATTCACGTGTACTTGACCATGTATTTTAAACAAAGAAAATCGTCTTTACTCGGCTGCATTTCAAAATGTTATCTAGAAATTATTCGATTAATTTTAACTAGATATTTTTTAAAATAAAATTTTATTCCATCTATGGTAATCCGTGGTTGAGTCGGGTAAATTTTTGATTTTTAATGGAATATGGCCGACAATTTTGGCACATTTTTTTTTATAAATGAACACGTGGAAACTTAATTTTGGAATTTTAATAAAGATCTCTTTTATTTGTCCATGTCACTCTTACTCGTAAAAAGGAAGAGTACTTATTTGTATTCCTTCGAATAAATCGGGCTTGTTGCCCAAAAACGTTCTGTCGATCTTCCAAGTATCAACAAATCAGCCGCTAAACACATGGCTGGCACTGAGTCAGTTCATAGACAACCAATTTGTGCCAAACTCACCATAATGTGGAGATTACTTCTTCAAAATTAATTATTATACCCATTTAATATTCTTTCTCGTCTTTAGGCCAAAGAATCTTTTAAATTAAATATTAGCGTTTCTAGTGGCTAATTTTACTCTCCGGCCATGTTTTAATAAAGAAAGATAATCGGTGTTATAAATTTTGCCAGGTTGGTTCGGCTTAGCTTGGAAATACATTAAATTATAAAAATAAAAATAAAAACATTTAAATTGCTTTCAAAAATCCCCAGGTGAAAGTCGTCTGGTAATTTATAAAAGAACCTTGACCCTTTCGAATTACTTAACCTATTTTTTTAGTGAAATGATAAAGAAAAATGTCAACTGACTGAAATTATCTTTCTCTTATGTCTGCCATGTTTATATAAATGTAAACACATAAGTTAACCGCTTATTTATGAGGGTATAGCGTGGCGCCTTTAAAGACAGTCGCGTCGCCACTAAGAAGTCTCATTACCACTCTAAATAAATAATTGCTAATTAAAGTTGACGAAATTTAAATCTATTAAATAGCGCTCATTAGGTATTTTTATCATTACGATAAAGATCAGTTAGATATTTTATCATATGGCTCTTTTATAAAATCCTACGAAAGTTACTTAATATCTGACATATAATTCGGGCATATTGAATCATACATTAACCAATCACAAATCATTGTGCGTATGCGCATCGGTCAGTCAATGTGACATAAATTAATGACAAAAATGGCATTAATGGCATTGTGTTTTATGACTTATTAAGAAGGAATATTAAAATAAACTAATTTGATTTATTCTTTGTTTTGAATCGCCGCCATTTTTCATTTCTAGACCTATTTTCCGAAGAAAAGTGAGGCTGATAAGATCACCACGCTATCGTGTATGTATCCCAGTAATGACTTTTGAACTAATTTCATCAAATTGTGTAGGCACGTTTTGCCATTAAATGTGGCATCGATGCAGCATTTTTAACTCTACAGCTTCATTCATTTAAAAATAGTGGCTGTTCAATTTTTCAAGTTTCTCTTGGAAAGCAATACGGATCTTGGGTTTGACAAAATATTTTCATCGGGTATCTTTATTCCAAAATAGCAGAAATTCGATCATTGACTGGCTTTTAAAGTTTACAATTAAAATTTTATATTTTATGATATAAAATTATGTATTTCTATTATATGATAACTGTATCTGGTATATCGATATTCTTAAGTATTTAATTAAACAAAATAGAATTCACCCGATACTGTTTGCGTTTTCCCACAATTGAAAATTTATAGGGCAGTTTAATTTTACCTGTATAGTTTTGCCATCATAATTAATTGTTTATTTATAATAAATTCAGATTTTCCTGTAACATCATATTCGGAAAATATATTTGTTTACTCAACCTATTTTTAATATTATTTATCCGAGTCAGTTCATTTCCCTTTATTAATGTTAATTTATTATTTCTTGAGATTATCTTACGCTTCAATCGCGCAAAATATAGAAACAAAAAAAAAATATTATATATATATTATTTTCTATATTTATTTTGCTTGTATCGCGTATGGTTTGGTGAGGAGTGGCACTTTTACCATTACATTAACGATGCCGTTGCCAATCAAAAATAAAATTTTTAATTTAAACTTTTAATAGCTTCCTTTACGTTTAAATCAATATTTATCAAATCATCATGGTACAGAAATTTCTTTTTTCTCCCTTTTTCTTTTTTGGAGTGTGATATGATAATAAAATTAAAGCGATATGCGAACACTCCATGTTTGTTTATTTATCAATAGCAACTTTTAATAAAATCCTTCTCCAGATAACTTATTTTTGCAGGCTTGTCTATAAGATATATATATGTATACAGTATTTTGTTAATCAAATTCATCATTTTAACCTTTAGTCGATGGTTATTAGATGTCGATGACCCGATTTGGCTTTTGTCACTCACTCCATGAAAACGGTTTTTGTGACTCGGTTCTTTCGATATAGTTTATGTTGCAGAACATAAGCTGTTACTTACGCGATTATTGTTTTCGTATCAATTCCGCTAATGTTTTTAGGCAGCCATATAATGTTACAAAATGCAATAAAATTATTTTCGGCTAACTTTTTTAGAAATGTTAGTTCCTTTTAAGGTCATACAGTCTCCAGGTCCATTCGACTGTTCTTGTATACGTTAAAGATAGTTGGAAAATGATTCATCCAAATTACCTTCAAATTTTATTTATGATATAAAATAAATCACACGACGATATTTTGTGTTAATATTTACTTTATTTTGGATTATTTTTGAAGAAATTGAAGGTTTTTAACTCTTATTTCACACAAAACTGTAGTTAGCACGGTAACGCATATTTTTTAACGCGCTTAAACCATGGTTAATGCTGTAGAAATCGTGTGGGACGCTTCTATCGTATTTATAACGGCACTGTTTACACGATTTCTTTTAAAAGGTACACTTTTTGTGTACCGAAAGTTCTTTGTGAGCCCTTTTTTATTTTAACGCATAAAAACAGCTTATTTTTGGCTCTCTGATCAATACTTTGTCTTGGCTCTAAGCTAGTTTGGCTCTAAATCAAGCATTAATATTGACATACAAGATAAACATTAAGTTAATTTTTTCAGTGTCTTTAAAATCTCAAACGGTCATAAAGTAGAGCTGTTAAAGTTGGAAGTCGTAATAAATCATCGAGATAAAAAGTCTTATTTCGCCTTCTACTAACATACAGATAATTTCATTTTTGTGAATATCGTTATAGACAATCAGAAAAATTTTGTAATTTTTGGCAAACTTATTAATTATCAACTCATTGAAACTTTATCACAAATTATTATCGAGAATTTTTCATTACTAAAGTCGCAATTTATGGACTTACTCGACACCACCAGAGAAGTTTTAGAGCTCTAGCCAAGAGAAAAAATATCGGAATTATGATATTTGCGTGAAAAAATCACAACTGCAAAAATAATTCATACAAGTCGAAGCCTAACAAAGCTTTTTTAATTAAATTTCGGCAATAAATAGCCTAAATTAATAATTAATGTTATGTTTTTAATATCTTAGCATCTTAAGAAAATAGTGGAATAAGATATTGATTATATTTGAAAAATTTAATTAAGAGTAAATTCTGACATAAAATATTAATTGAATTGCGATTATTATAGAAATTTCGCTAAATATATCGAGTTACCTTAAACATCTAAAAAATTATCATGTAGAATATTTAGCAAGAATTGAGGTATTGGTGTAAAAGGAAAAGTTCTTACGTCTGTTTGTCTAGAGGCCTTTTCAGGATGGTTTTTAAAAATATCACTTTATTCTAGGACTAGTATGTAAATAAAATATTATGGTATAATTCGAATAACTTATTTCAGAATTTTACTCGACTACATCTACTTCATTTTAATCGAAGATATTCCAAAGAAGTTATCAAACATTTCCGACTAACATTAAACACAATACAAAAAATTATAATTAAGTTACTTAGAAACAGACCCATCAGAAAATTTGTTATTTGTTATACATGAGTAATTCGATGCATATTAACGAAAATTTGCTTTATTGTCGATTCCGAATGAAAGGTAAATTTATCAAAATATCAATTTTAGGAAACAAACAAAAGTACTGATAAATTACGACTAAGTTTAGAACACTCTGCACTATTGGATATGACACGTTACAAGGACTAGTTGGTGATTTTTCAAAAAACATTTGGAAATTTCTCTTATTTTATCCTGGTGTTTATCATGGAAACTGTAGAAGTTAACACAGTAGCTCATTAGTTTCTATATTTACGTGTGGTAAAAGGGGTACATAAAAATTCGCTAGAAATGTTGACGACGACACAAAGATGAACATTTTCTTTATAAAAAAAAAAAAGCGGAAGTAAATAAAACTCTCCACACGTACTTAAATAAAAGCGAATAAAATGAATATAAACATAAATATATACTTATTTAAATTATATACGCAAATAAGCAAACTTTCCTCTCGCCAACAAGGTCTACGAGACAATTTTTTTTTGAAAAAAGAAGCTTAAAATGAACAAACAGGAAAAAATCCCAAATTAAAATCATTTAATGCGGAATGTTTTCGTATCGGATTAACGTTAGTCATTTTTTTAATACCTTAAAAGCTTATAAATTTATTTAGCCACCCCCTTCAGCGGGGCAATCTCGAGTGGCAGATTACTGAATACTTGGGTTACAAAAATAGCAAACGAATCTAGTAAATG
>WUQG02306488.1:0-47935 GCA_011317285.2 Androctonus mauritanicus | reverse complement strand
GTTGTCCTAGTCAGTATCCCCAGAGGATTAACTCACCAAATCCCGATGGTGTAAAATATAGTGATTTTCTCTTTGCGGATTTCCCGTTTTATTTGACAAATACTTTAGGTTAGATTTACCGTTCTTCCTTTTCTGTTCGGGAAGATTTGTTTGATCTTTCTTTAAAATCCGAAACAACGGATGACATACAAATGGCTCCTTACACATTCCCCTTTAGTCTAACTCTTTTTCGTTCCATCTAAACTAAATCCTTGGATGTGAAGCCAAGTTAGGAATTTCTGCTTTTGTATGTTTACTTTATATTCATGAATTCTGGATTAGAAAGGAATAACAACTAGTAGGATGGATCGCCAAAAACTTTTTTATTTTTGTAAAATTTCCGTGCAATATATCTGGATATTATTATTAATAGGAAAATTACATAAGTATAATGTTTACTTCAAGTTTTTCTTTTTAATTCTCTTCTTTTTTCAATAAGCCTCTTCTGAAGAAAGACAGCAAGTTTCATTAGAAGACAAGGATTACAATCCTAAACCACATTTGCCTGGAAACCAACAAAAGTACGGAGAGGGAAGAGGTATGTAAGTTATGGTAATTACATTTTCTTGTTCTTTTTCCGATTACTAACCTTTGTATTTTAATATATAATCTGTCGAAAAATCATTTTTAAAAAATGCTTTATAGAAATTTTTTTTTTTTTTTTTTTGCATTTTTTATTATTTAAAACACATCTTAAGAGTAATTGTTCTCCAACCGGCTCATGACTTGCGAAAGTTATATAGTTTCGTAGTTATTATATTCATTCGAATAATTTTTATGATTTTTTAAAATTATATATATATATATTAACTTTAAAATTAGTTATATGAAAAAACAATTTATATCTCATATTTTTAATTAATTAATAAATATATCACTTAAATTCGGAAACTTGTCTTCTAATGAAACTTGCTGTCTTTCTTCAGAAAAGGCTTATTGAAAACCGAAGAGAATTATTATTAAAAATTAAAAATTAGCAGATAAAAATATAAATTTATTCAAATAAAGTATGGTTTTAAATTAATTTTTTCTATTTATCCTTTTGTTTTTTATAGGTGCCAGTAAAAGTTCGAGTACGAGATACTGTTCCAAAGTGTTCTACACGTTGTTATGTTTCTCACTAATATTATGTTATGCTCGGTAATTTTGCAATTTTTGAAAGTTTAATCTGTCATATCTGAGGCTTCATTTTTTTGCCACAGCTGGGTATAAAAATAGAAAACAGCTCAAATTAATTTTGTTTTTGTATTGGTTCCTTCTGAAAAGAAGAAAAAAAAAATTGAAAAATCGAACAACTTTAAGTGTGCCAAATTAAATTTCAAAATAAAAACAAAACACAGAGTGAGTGAAAATATTGTACAAATTATTACATTCGCGATGATGTGAAATTTTTGTTTATTTGTTTCTTATAGAATTTACATTGAGCAGCAATTCATTCAATGAAAAAAAAAACCTTTTTAAAATTATATCTTTATGAAAGACTCTGTAAAATTTACGTTTTAATTAAAATGAAAATATTAAATTTATTTATATTCATTTATTAATTAAAAAATTACTGTTTTGCATTAATGAATAATGTATAAAACATGTAAAATTGGTTTGTAATAATATAAAAATATATTTTAATTGCAATATTATTAATATATATTAAAAATAAATTTCAAAAAAAAATTAAAAATAAAAAAAATTATGTATTTATTTTTATGTTTATTCAAACACAAAATATAAAAATAAAATTTATACGATGAGTTATGAACATTACATTTTATCTCTTAATACTTCCATACTATTTTCACTAAGTATGGATACTATTTATAACTGCAAGATTTCTTTTTTTCTATGGATTATTAATGGAATCATCAGATTATCACTTAAGATCAACTAACCCTTCAATATGATTTCTGATATCATAACAGAACAGATTGAGAATCACCTTAAGCATCATTAGCACTTCTCATAAGGAAACGGCATTTATACCAGGGGAGAAATGATTCTCAACAACATATGAACTTTTTCCCAATCAATGGATGGTCCACCTGCTGTGATCATAAGACCAACAGATGCGGAGACTTAGGTTTATTACAAATCCTTGATTACTCTCTTGCCACTTCCATGTGCCTATCTTCTTTCAACATTCTTTCAAATAGACTACATAAATTTTTATTGTATATTATAAAAGAAGACAATAATGTCTATCAATTTGTAGTTAAATTTACTTTAATCTCGTTATTGCAAAGTATAAACGAAGAATTAAACATTACAAAAGTCCGGTTTTACTTTAAGGATGCTATACTTAAAGGATAATCATTATGTAAAGTACACCAGTAAATTTTGTTTATCTAGAGAAAATTTGATTAAAAAGACTCGGTCTTGTCTACTTTAAAATTTAAAATAATATAATCTTCTTATTTCCTTATCGACAAAATTGAATTTTGTACTTTTCTTATAGTGGACTATTAGAACAGTAAGTTGCAAAACTTTAACTTCGTTCTTCAATATAACAAATTTTATGACGGATAAACAGAAATATTTTTAATTAAACAATTTTTTTTAAAGTTAACTAATAAATTATAAAATATAAAGATCAAAGTTAAAACTGACTAAAATTTTGTCAAACGTCTTGAAAATTCATCAGTCCATTTTAATTTTAAAAACGATTAAAAGCAAAATTATTCTTAACTCAAAAAAAAAAAAAAAAAAAATGTAAAGAAATAATAAAATTATACAGTATAATTTTAAAAATAAGATTATAAACAATCTTCCAATAATCTTATTATTTATAAGATTATTCAGATTATATAATAATAAGATTATTTTTTAGTATTTTATAAAGTTTTCACAAAAGTAAATAATACATAATGCACTAGTCTATTTTTATATTGCTAGTACAAACTTAAATTTTTAAAGCTAAACTTTTAAAGATGATTATATTTAAAAAAAATATTTTTAAAGAAACTATCAATATTACGAATATGAAAATATATCAAGAAAAAATTTTAATACCCAAGAGCTGACGTAATTTATTAGAGGCAATATAAAAGATTTATGCATTCACAATTTCCAATTTCTTAGCCCATTCAGAAGAACAGTTTTTACTTGAATGAGCTAAATAAAACTCATCCAGTCATAAATGTATGAGTATTAAAAAAAGTCAACTTAGACAAAAGAATCCTCATTGATTACAGTTTAAGAACGATTATACATATAATGGCGTCAGGATGAAGTCTTTGTAGCAATATAACGCTTGGCGTTATTATACTCAATGAAAACTTGTCATGAGGAAAATTAATCATTTTGAGAGAAGACAAAGTTGACAGCGATTCAATTGGAGAATCTTTAATCTTTTGCGAGAGGGAAAGGAACCCCTTGAAAAAAAGCAAACACACTGAAGAAATTAGAATGAAAAAAACATCTGGAGACAATAGAATAAAGACTATTAAACAAAGTGATGTTTAAAGGAATAGAACGTAGAGACAAGAATAAGGTGACGAAAGCGTTGAGGGGAAGATGCTATGGTAAACGAGCACACTCCTCACCAACGTAACAACATATGCCACCAAGTCGATGAAGCAGTGGTGACTGTACGCGAAGAAGACGGGTCGTTAGTCCTAATGGATTGCATCTCAAACCCCTCCTTTTCCGTGTTCTAGCGTGAACTTTATTGACAGCAGACGGAGGGTGTCTAAAGCATTTAAAGCGAAAATGAGTCTTATGCTATAAAAGAACTTTCCACCTTCACTAGCGAAAATATCATCTTTTGCCATCGTTATGCGAAAGGGTTTTTAGCAGATACTGTATATAAAAAGTACAGAATTTCCCTTAGGACCATATCCGTGCTGTTGTCTCTGGGGGGAAGAGAGTGAGAGAGAAAGAGAGAGAAAGAGAAAGCGTGAAAAACGACTTTCAACTAGACAGATATTAATGTAGCTTTGCAACGCCAGATGGCCCTCCACAACCGGAAAACTGATAGATCGGAATTTGATACGTTTCAAGTGCGATAAGTTGTTAACAACGACTGATTTAGCCCAAAGCAATGTTACTTGTGCAGGCGTCATACTCGCTTGTCATCAAACCTTGTCACTTCAAGTAGTGGTGATGTACAGTTTAAATTCGTTACTACGAAAAAAATATCGTTAATAATTTTAACTCAATCCTCCTTCGAAAAAAAATAAAAAAAATTCAAGATTTAACTCGAAAATAACGATATTGCTATCTTCTTTTTAGCGAAAATATATTTTTTCCTTTATAGTGAGAATTTTATTTGAAGATAAAATCATTTAATATTGTATCTATAAGAATCTCCATGTTTCTATCAATAGAACTATATTGTTATCATGTGATGTATTATCAGCAAAGATAACAGATCATGCAAGTTTTAATGCTTTAACAATACTTAAAGATAATAATTTTGATCTATAAAATGCACGAATCGAATAAATGATATACTGTATCATTATTTTTTTTGTTTCTTAAAATTATTCGCATCAGTATATTTATATAAATTTATAATTTGCATAATAAGAGTGAATTTTTATTTATTTTTTATCTTAATGAATAATTTATCGTTTAAAATTTTTATGACGTAAGTGATGACATGTTTAGTATTCATTTACGAGAGAATTTTTCACACTTAAGATACACTTTTGCATAGTTAAAAGTAAACAAGAATTTTGCATACTAGTTAAAGATATAATTTTGCGTGCTTAGAAGAGATAAATTTGCTCATCCATCAGTAGAGAAATTATAGTTTTGCATTTGTAAAGAGAAAATATGCAATTTAGAAGAATAATTCGTAAATTTACTGAGCCGTTATAGGATTTAAAAAACATAATATGTTTATTATATTCATATTTTTTGCTTATGAGATTATTTTATCTTCATCAATCAGAATATAAATATTATAGTCCTTTTAATATATTTCCATATATTTAGACGACTTATTCTTTAAATCTAGATATGATTCAGATTATGAAGTTTATTTTTAAAGAGCTAGTAAGACATCATATTATCTTGAATTCATTTCAATGATATTTATAAGTAAACTTCATAAGTAAACATTCATTAAATCATAAAAGCGACAAAGTATCTCTCATAAAATGTCAAGCATATCATGTTTTATGCTAGGTATTTTCAACAAATAATTTATGTTGACCTCACACAAAACTCAGTTTTATGCGTTCATTGTTTGTAACCGGCAGTTTTAAGGCCACATTTGATGTATCCTTTCAGACTTTAATATATAGAATCACGCTTTATATCTCTCACTAAATGATTCTATTATAAATTACATACTAAAGGATGAATGCATTGTTATTCGAGTTTACTATAATAACAAAACATATATCATGCGACGCATATTAAATTATCCTGACTATATAGCTATTAAATGTAAAATACTGCTAGGATAATAAAGACTATTTAGTTCTAGCGCTAATACCTACTGAGGTAGCTTTTTTTAAATTTCTTTACAATTTTAGCGCTAAATAAATGGTTGTAAAAAGTTGACAACAAACTTATATTCAAAGAAGAAAATCTTCGCAGGAAGCCATGTAGAAGTTTTTAGTATAGCATAGATTTTGTGGAAGGTACAAAAGAAGAAATAAAAAAGAAGAAAAAGAAAAAAGTCAATACAGTTACAGAAGAAACCTGGAAAAAAAGATACCTCTAGTCCATTAATGAAAGATTAGAAAAGAAATAAAATCTAGTTTAGACAAAAGACATAAAAATAAATCTAATAACGATTCGATATAACTAATAAAAGTTTATTAATATTAAAATTTTAAAGTTCGTAAAGAGAAAAAGTTTTGATATCAAGTTCGAAAGATAGCGATTGTGCTGATTACCAAAGCTATCTACACTCTTCAACATTTAACGTTACCTCATCTCATCTGATTGTTGCAGGATGTTATTAAGAAGATCATCAACAGCAAACCAAACCATAGAGACATCTATTTTTCTTGGTGTTGTTGTTATCTAGCTAAGAGACAGAGGAAAATGGAAGCTGCGACAGTACAGGATAGTGTCAGAACGGATGGGATCTGTGTCTACCCCCTAAGTATGCCTGTCTAAGCCAATAAGACGTCTTCCTGGGGGCACTAGCAATCTAATCAATAGTCATCGTACGAAGCCCCTGGCTAGCTGGCTAGACTCCAAACTCCCCTTGAGATTTTAGTTCCGGGATCTGAGGGAAAATGACTGCCTACTGTGGCCATGTACCTTCCTTTCAAGGATATGGCTTAAGTATCTTTCCTTCATCTTTTGAATCTTACTGATGTTAGGTAGAAGTGAAAGGACACAAACTATGACTTGATACAATCGTTTGTCAAGTGTTGAATAGAAAAATATATCTTTTAAAATGTCGTTTACATTTAAACGATCTATTTTTTACATGCAATAACTAAACATATTTAACTATTATTTTTATATATATATTTTTTATTTTTTAGTTAATAATGTTTATGAAAAATTTATTTATTAATTCTAAATAAAATTCTCCTGCGACTACAAGCACTTTCGCTTAAGAATATTCATGAGTAATTTTTTTTTCGATTTTTTACTCTCCTTAATCACCGCTCAGGAAATGGGTTAAAATGATACACTGAAAACTCTCATTCATTAAATTGATGAAGAAGGAAACGCTATAAGATTAAATATAAAAATTCAGTTTTTTGTTATTTATTTTATAAAATGTTATCTTTTTTCCCTTCTTCTTTATCTGGCGTTTTTATTCTCTCTGTAAGCGATATACTACTTGTTCTATATATTTCATCTAAGAAAAAATATATTTTCAAAGTTTTATTATTAAATTTTACAATTCTATCTCAATAAACTTATCAATACATTGAAACGAATGGTGATAATGCTCATAATAATAAACATTGTATCTATTTAATCCGTTAATAGATGTAGAAAGAGTGTTTCATTTTAATATATTTCAATAAGACTCGTTCAAGAAACTAAGCAAACAAATACAACATATAGGATGAAGGAAACCTATTTAATAGGTGAATTGTATGTTCCGGTCACTGGATATTGACGAGAGACACCAAACGAAAGGAAGACCAGTTAGGATTACATCTTGTGTGCAAACAAGCGTAAACAACTGTGGCAGGACCTCGTCACCTTTATCCCATTCTATCGGTATTCTTTTTTTTTTCATCTCTGCACTTATTCAACATATCTCTTTTAATCAAGTATATATCCTTTCGATGACAGCTTTATAAACATTATTTTCGATAATAAGCATTGTGTCTACACAATCTGTTAATAAATGCAGAAAGAGCGATTGCTAACATTACAGCTATTCGATGCTCTCAGCTGGAAAATAATCAACGAGCGTAATTTTACTATAACTTATTCTATTTAAAAATAGCGATTTTTATTATTTATTTTTAGCATTATTGTTTAAATTCACTACTGTAAAAGTTTTACGATCGGTTAGATAATATAAAAACAATTATATTAATAGCTAAAGAAATGGGAGGAATAAAACAAGAATTCGTCTTTTCCCTCGAGATATATAAGATGATGCAATGTTTATATAAATATATATTAAATTTTATAGATGAAATTTACTTTTGGGTTAAAATAATGGCTTCTATATAATTTTTTTAAACAAATAATTACTGCGTACATATTTATTAGTCAATTTCGTATTAAAGAAAAATCTTATTTCTTAAAAGAACTTTTTCTTTTATGACTATTCTCCTGAGATTTTGTTATCAATAAGATTTTTAAACCGTCTAAAGCAATAAAATTTTTGATAAAGTATTGAATAATCGATTTTTATTTATCTTAACTCTTAACCATTATCACAACCATCTTAAAGAGTATTATTTAGTAAATTAAGTTTTTGATCAATAAAAATATTTTTTAAAAGCTATTTATTAAATTTTTATTCCTTTATTTAAGCTAAAATATAATAAAAATGCGGATATAAGCATTTGGTATGCTTTACTCTTTAATTATTTGTTACTGTATCATATTTTATTGCTTTCTCATTAATCAATATACATTCTTAACTATCATTTCAGATTATTATTCCTGAATATATATTTGTATGTTGCATTAAACAGATCACATAAATTAAATATACATCATAATAATAAGTGCAAATGATATCATCCATGAATAAGATCTGAAGTTTTGGTAATTTAACTAAATCAAGGACAAAAGAAGAAAATTCAAAGAAAGAAAATTATTTAGATCTGTCATTCTTAAAAATTCGAATTAATTCATAATTTTAAAATAAAATATAACTATATAACTTATATAGTTTACAAAATCAATATATTCATTTTTAATGACAAAATATGTAAACAATTTTATAGTATACTATATCAAAAAATACTGCGAATGTTATTCCAATGAAAGGAATTTGTCTGGTTTTATTTTTCGTCGATTTTTTCCATAAATATTTTATTTTATATTTACTTTGAATCATAATTTTACTTCAGAAATATTTCAAATATTTTACTATTAAAAGGATTTTATAATATAACTGCATTATTTTCATTCGAGTTATTAATAGGAATTTTGAATTTATTGCTTCGTTTTTATTTCTGTTCAGGAAAATTTTAAGTTTTGAAGATTACAAGTGAAAAATTGAGAAAGAAAAAGTATATATATTAAAAAAAATTCTTCTATTATTCAAACAACACTGTAGCAATTACAACTGTAGTTTCATTTTTGCTTCTATCAGTAAAAATATATATTTTTAATCTCCATCTGGGAACCTTAATGAGATAAATGGGATTTTCCGATCAGTAGGATGTTTGAGTTTAGTATCATTCTAATCTACTTCATGCTCTTAGTTCGGCTTTTCATCCAGAATAATTCCAAAATATTTAAACCTTGCTATAACAGATCGGAATTTCTTCATCATTTAACATAATCACAGGATTTTGCACAATTTTTTCTTTCTTTGTAATAAGCATTGTTACAGTGTTCCCTATATTAAAATTTAGTTTTAAGCATTTTTTTAATATAATAGTCCTATAGGCCTATATTTTTCTTCCAAAAAACTTATAGGGAAATTTAACTATAATCTCTAAAATAATCCTTATGAAATTATAATTTATTATTTGTTTAAAAAAGTAATTAAAAATGACTTTGACTAAGAATTTTTTTAATAAGATCTTCAGAAAATAATTCATGATTTTTAATTAATTTTATATAAAAAAATTAACTATGCATAAAATATTATAAAATAAAGCATACTGACTTGTGAGATTAGTTTTAAAAATTTTTTATGAGAAATTGAGGAGTTTCATTATAAAAAATTTATTTATTTATGCATTAATATTTCGCATAAATAAATAAAATAATAATTATATTTATAATTTTGTATTGAAATAAATGTTTAAAAGATAATCATCTAACTTCGAATTTTCTGAAAAAACACTTAATGTCAATAGAAAAATTGTTATCCTAGATGAATGCTCCAAAAACAGAAAGATTATCTCCAAAAAACAAGATATTTAATATAAAAATAAGGCATTTTCTGCAATTTGTCTGAATGTTATCATTTATATAAGTAACCTTTAGGTGTAATTCGATAGTTTGATTATTTCTGACATTAAATATCTCCTTATTTTTTTTCGAATTTGACATCCGTTCATGTTATATTTATCGTTTTTCATCATGAAATAAAGTTTCTTTTAATATCAATCAATAGATATTTTCTGGAATTTGTTTAAAGTATGAAAAATTATTTTAGAAAATATTCATTTCTTTCTATTTTTAAATGCGAATCCTAAAAATTTGACATCTGAATTTTCTTACTATGATATTTATAAAATTTCTCTAAAATCAATATATTTTCGAAAAAAAAAAAAAATACTGTGTCGTAGTTTTATTCTCGAATATAGTTTATACGATTACAATAGATCAATCATTAATATTATTTTACGACACTGATTTAATAAATTTAATCGATCAAAAATTAATCTAGAAGTATTGTTTTTGTATATCAGATATGATTCTATCCGAATAGAATTTGAAAATTAATCGAATCATTCTTTTCATTAATAAATGATATAAACTTTAATTAACATGTCAATTTTTTGTGAGTAAAAGAAAAAAAATCAATGATATGAATAATTGTCTGAAGGTTTTCTGCCTCTGTTAAATTACAGAAGTCACAGTAGTCCTGAAGGAATACATCACAAGCTGGCCAAACCTCGTGATGGTTTGACCAGAGAGATAGGATAATTGGAGTGAGCGGGAATCGATCCCGGATCCTCTAGGGAGACGTCGGAACCATACAACTCGACCAGTCGGCATGGCTTGTGATCGCATACTGATTTATCAAATTTTTTTTTAGTAATAATAGCAAGTTCTATAAAAATCTGTTAACGATTACTCTCAGAATATTGTTATTTAAATAGCGAATAACCTATTTTATATATAAAATATTCTTTATTTTTGAATATTTAAGAAAATAGCATAATTGTAAACACTTATTATGCATTAAATTATATCATAAATATTATTATCATGAAAATATTTAGATACAGCTCACTGAATCAAGTTATTTGAAAGGAAATTTAGAGTGATTATCAGAATAAGAATAATGAGAATTAGTTGATCCTTTATGTCACGTTTATCACATCATCCGGAAATAACATATACATCTATCAATAAAGAAAGAACATATATGCCTAGTGTACTTTATATGATTAGTTTTGTTTGCTAGGTTTATATACCAAGATTAAAATTAGTTCTCCTCATAAACAAATGACTACAAATAATTTTCTTACATGATGCAATTATTATTTTGATATTATTTCGCTGAAAAATCATTACAAAAACTGTAAATTAGCTTTAATTTTTGTTAAAAAAATAATATACGCAAGGAATAATTATATAATATTAGTTAATTTTGATTATATTGAATATTTGTGCATATAATTTAAAATTTTTATTCTTTAATAAATTTACTTTCGTTATTTTTAATATATTGATTGAAAAAAATGGAAATTTTGCTCTGCTTTTTTAAAATTGGTAGTAGTTTTATATATTTAAATTTATTATCATTGCAAAACATATTCTTTAAAATATAAAATAAAAATTTTCATTTATGTATTTGATAAAGGAAACATTATTTGAAATTTGACAATTCTGAATGTTAGTTAATCAATTGGAAATAACAAAATGTCAATTCAATCCATTTCCAGCAGGAGACTGTCATTTATTTTCAGAATGTTAATTAATCACCAATATATTTATAATGTTAGCAGGAAGTGCCAGGTTTTCTCTTTATTCTAGTTTAGAGAATGAAGCAATATATATTTAGTTTTAAATAATTTAAAAATTTAAAAAAAAAATTTTCATTTAATGTTGTTAACATTTTTCACATTTTTGCGTAAATTGTTAGAAACTAAAACTGAAGCAAGGAAAAATCACTTCGAATTGCATTAGAAATATAAATTTTTATGTTTCGACCAAAAAGTTAAATTTATCATATAAATACGTGTTTCGCAATAATATTGCAAAATTTAGATTTAATATATTGCAACATAAATCAATTAAATTATGCTGATGATGCTATAGTTTAATGCTAATAATGAAGTATTTAATTAAAATATTAAACTCCATTTAGTTACATGCTTAAAATTAAATCGAATAAAGATCAGTTCATCATATTATCTGATTTTATTAAAAAAATGATCAATATAAATTTATTTGAATATTTGATAGATTCAGAATTAATATATATCATTAAAATATTCACAGTTTGATTCAGCATAAATATTTTCTTAATAATTTTTTTCCCATGATTGATAAATATCACTATTAAAAATAGTTGTGTAAATATGATCCTCAGATTTGTATTTTTATTCCTTATAATTTTCAATCAATGATTGTTTTTAATTATTTTTTGAATCAATATATTGTTATTTATTTTTCTATTGAATTTTTAATCTTTCATTGATTATAAATGAAAATTCGAATTTAAAATTTGTTGGATCTTTCTTTTTATTTTATATTATCAGTATTTTAGTATTTTATTAGGTTCTGGTTTTCCTTTCTTTTACTACCATAGTATTTCTCAGTTTTGTTTTAAAAATTTATTGAAATAAATTGAAAAGTTCATCAAAAACAAACTTTCCATGAACTTTCAATTTAAAGATTCTGAATTATTTATACTTAATCTTTGTTATTGAAACCTTTGATCATTTGTTTACGTGTCTTTAACTTTATTTTCCAGGAAAAATAATGTCGTTCTTCAATGATTATGTTTTCGAATTATCAGATTAGTCGTGAAAAATGATATTCTTTATAATTATAACGTGTATAAATTTCTTCATAGAAAAATAACAGTAAATTAATAATTTCAATTTTTAAATTTATTTAAAATTGAAAATATATTATTTTTTTTTCAATTTAAAGAAAACATATCATTAAAATAAATAACATTTTAATAATTATCTTATATATGCACACAAATAACAATTTTAATTTAAATTAGCTATTCATTATTTGTTATTGAAATTATATGAATAATTATTTCTACAAATGATTACTTTTATTTTATAAAAATTTATTTTTAACATTTTTCTATTTTTTTAACTTTATATCTAGTTTTTTAAATAACATATAATAATATTTCTAAAATTTGACATGATTTTCATTTTAAATTATAAGTAACACACTTCTAAGATATGTAAACACAATCAATAATTTTAAAAGAAACTTAAGAAAATATAATTTTAATAAATAAACAAGTCTTGATTTTATTCATATTTGTTTCTTTTTTTAATTAAAATTGTGTTTCCAAGCCAAAAATAAGCTTTTAATATTATTACTCTAGTAGAATTAGATTTTCTTTACACAAAAAGGTTTAATGAATAAAAGAGTAATTATATAATTATAATTTTTGTAACTTTTTTAAATATTTATATCATTAAATTTCAAATTTAATATGTGACTAATCAGGCCATTTTAAGACACATCACATTAATATAAGTTGAAAGTTTCAGATTTTAATTTGTTAATGTGTTTACTGTTTATCAATGGTATAGCATGTAATTTATATAAGTTTGTATATGAAAACACTCTTAGCAAATTTAATTAAATTAAATGATATTTCTCTCTTTGAAAAATAATTTTTTCTTTTAATTTTATTGATTTATCAGTGTAATATAATTTTTTTATTTTTTTATTTTTATATTGTTGTTATAGAGATTAATAATAAAAATAAAAAACTTTGATATATTTTTAAAAATGTTTTAAATTTTTTTAAAAGAAAGTTGTTTATAAAATTAATATGAAATGTTTCCTCACAAAAAATTCATAATAATTTAGTAAAAAAATTAAATTATTATGAATGAAAAAGTGCTAATTTAAAAGAAATCAACATTATCTTAGTTATCAGTTCGAAATAATTAATTTAATGTTAATAATTTCAGCATAAATCCTAATGTTACGCAAATAAGTAATTTCTTATATATTAAAATAAGCTATATTCAGTTATAAAAATCAAATATTTACATTCTTCAGTATTGAAATCCTCAGTTTCACTATAAAATATTATACCCAATCTCTAGTATGAAAGGAAGATTTATCTCTTCAGGATCCGTCTTCGGTGTAGCATCAGCTGTCTATTTTAGTGGTATTCTGGATGTACAAAGTTGTCATCGAATCGTTTAGAGATGAAACTCTTAGTTTCATCACATGTAATCCCTTTGTTACCCATGTAGTAGCTTCGGGCCTTCCTATCCTCATTGCGTCGTGAGTAGCATAGCCATTCCTGTAAACAGGCTTGATGTCTATTATTTATATCTCTCTCTGACTTACCAACTTTGCCCCCGTTATATTACCTCCGGATATAACGTATTGCATGCAGAGTTTGTAGCCAGAGTTGCTTCAGGGAAAAAGTCCAAAGTTGCTGAATAGAATGCTTAAAGCATCATATTAGAAATTCGATTCTCATATACAGTATGTAACTTATAAGTTATAACTTATCCCAGATAGGAAAAAAACGTATATCATGTATATAGATTTTTTTATTATTGTATCCACAAATCTTGCTGTATATATTTGATCAATTTTTTTAGAAATTTCATAAATATATTACGATAGTAAATAGTTTATGATGCATTTTTATTATTATTAATATTTAAAATCTGTTATAAAAATTAACGAAAAGATAGAAAACATGTATATATAGAAACTTTTTACATGTGATATTTTTTAACATTAATATTTTATTTATAAACAATAAAAGTAAAAATTAACATTTTCAATTTTTTATTTTTGTTATTTATTGATATTTTTAGAGTTAAATAGATACTTAATGTATAATAGTTAAATATATGATTAAAAATCGTTTACTGCATATCATTATTAAAGAAGGAAAAGTTTAAAATGCAATTTTTATGGCTTTATCTCAGTATTCTCTTTTATATTTCTCTAATCTTTTTTTTACTTGTTAAAATTATTGTTCTGTTTTACTTATTTGTTTTATTAACTGTATTTTATTTTATTTGTTTTTATTTTATCATTTGCCATTTGACTCGTCTGACGTCTGTTTATTTTATTTAATAAGATTTATATATATATATATTTTTAAACGTGATTTTTTTAACAATAAATAATTAAAAATCAAGAAATTCAATCCTACTCTATGGCATTATTCTGATTCATTCGCAAAGAGAAAAATTTCACTTCAATACTTTCATCAATTTATAAAACAAATCGATTCCAATTTTTAAAAGCAAAAGTAAAAAGAAATATCATTGACCAAAAAAAAAGTATAGCTATACATCTATAGAGATATATAAAATAATAATAAAAAAAAATAAAAATGATTTCATTTCTGGATTGTTTTCTATTTTATCATCGTATAAGTCAATAAAAATAACAATGAGAAAACGGATTCCGTTAAGAGTAAAATGAAATGACAGCAGTGGCTAGGACAAAATTAATGGTGACACATATCTTGTTTTACTCTTCTATTTCAATTTATTTCTGATCTGTAAAAGAAAAGGCAACATGTGAAATATTCTTTCTTCTGACATAAACCATTTGAGTCAGTATGAATTTAAGAATTGTGGCTTGGAATAAACAAGGATAACAATCTTAAGGACAAATTTTTGATGACATACAAATGTATAAATTGAATCCTTTCTTTTAATATTAATGCATAACATATTACTGGATTAGTATTTATAGTTTATAATAATAATAAAAAACAGTATTTATATGTTTAGTCTGTGGGATATAGAAATATTATTTCATATAATTCACATTTACATATGATTAAAATAAAGTGAATTAATATAAGATGCTAACATTATTAGTTTTCATACCATCATTTGTATGAACTTCCATGTATAATACAAAATATTATTTTCGTTTTATCATTCGTTTAAAGAAACATTTTTTTTTCCGTGAAAAAATATATTACAATAATAGAATAACAATAAAAAGTCATTTAAAATATTTTAATTTATGGAAATTTTCAGTAAATAAAATTATAAAATTAATCTTTTTATTTAGATATCAATTATTATTTAAAGTTATAAATATTTAAAATTTATTTTTAGACGTTTGAACAAACAATTTAACAAAATATGATAGCCGTAAAAAATATATAAAAATATATTAATTTATATTTTATGTTTTTTTTTTTTTTTAAATATTATGCATGTTCTTAAAACTTATTAATGAAATTTAAACAAGAAATTTTATTGAGAATTACTAAATATATTTTAAGAATTGATTAAATTTATCTTTTTTTTAAAAAATTAAATTACTGTATATAATCTATAATTTTATAGGTTTTAACAAATACTATAAGAGTATTTAAATAAATACTATTATTGTTCACGAAACAAATGAATTTTATTTTAAATTTTCAATATTAAAGTAATTATTGATTAAACACATATATAAAATAAAAAATACTTTCTTTAAATCTAACATACAAATTTTTATATGAGAATGATATTTAAATACAAAAAATAAAAATTTTTAAAAATATTAAAATAATTATTAGGTAATATCATAATCATTTGTGATAGAATTTATAAATAGTTAATTAATTAGCTTGCATTTTATTAATGAAATTTGAGGTAACACTTCAAGTGTCATAAATCGTAAACTCATCAAAGTTTAACATAGTATTAAATACAATTAAAAGTTCTTAATGTTTAATTTATTTGAGATGATAAATATAGATTACTGTACAAAGAATAAATTAAGTTATATTTCTTTCTTAATAGAAAATATCCATTTATATTAAGTAATATAATATATTAGTTGGCGTTCTATATAAATGATTAATAAAAATAATAAAGAAAATACATTTCTATAATAATAATAAATAAACAGTAATAATATTTGCCAAAAGAGCAGGATATAAAGTAGAGAGGGCTAAAGAGGTCTGGGAAATATCACATCAACAACAACTCATATTATGAAATATAATGGATAAACTATGAAGTTTCAGTTGTTCAGCTTATGCAAATTGACAAATTTGGATATCTTTATTTGGTTATTTTCTGTGTTATGTTTGAAATTAGGTTTTCGTTTTGCAAAAATAGAAAAAAACTAAGTCATCTAATTGGATAATGTATTCCCTAGACAATAGTGATGGTGTAGTAGATTAGAAGTGCAGTCGTCATTTTTTTTCTCTCTCCATTCCCGACCCATTCTGAAGCATCTAATTAGGGAATTGTGGTCTCTGTTGCAGAATTGTATGGTAACCCACTAGGAAATGAGATATTTTTAGTGCTGTTAAAGTTTGAGATAGAGTACATGATGTAGTTCTACATTTTCAACATCAACAGCAAAGATATGTTATAGATATATATATATATATTTTTTTTCTATATATAATATTTTTTCTTATTTTATTGATTACAGCAGAAAATATTTTCAAGTGAAAAAATATCCAATATTTTTTCATTAAAAAAATCATAAAACTTTCAGAAAACAAATATAATTAGATAAAAGTTAACTGAATTATGGTACTTTAGAAAAGAATCATTGAAGATAATTTATTTTAAAAATCTTTCTCGTTTTAAATTTGCAAGAATTAATAATATTGTGCATAAATCTTCGTTGTTACGTTTCTGGACAACATCAGTGTGTGTCACTGGTTGCATCGCTTCACATTCTACTTAATTAAGCAAGACGATGAGGGGATGCACTGCTTGTCGTTTGTTCTAACACATCACTTGTATAGTACTCCATATGTACGGCTGACTGATTTTGATAAACAGGATCGTAATAGAAGGAAAAGATAAGATAATCATGTCTTGCAATACTGAACGAAGATCTGAAAGTGATAAGAGGACATCGAAGAAGAGAAAAAACAAAAGTCTTCTTAGTAGAAAAATCAATGAATGCCTAGTATATGCTATCAACCATATACAATACTGTATACTAGTGAATATTTGATGCTTTTATAACTTGAAAGTAAACAAATTCATGATGAACGTCTTTATATATATGTATATATATATACGCAACAAAAACACATCTTTAAATATAAAAAGACAATTTTTTAAATCAAAATTTTCTATTAAATTATATAACCATACATAATAGCCAAAAAAGTATAGTTGCAAAAGAGAATATTTTAAAAATTTCTTATAAATTAAAATTCTTAAATTTTTTATTCTCATGCCAATTACAGTAACACTAGTATAAAGTTAAATGTAAATTAATGTCTCACGTTATTAACATTAGTTACAGTATTAAAGTTATTACACTGATGTGACATTCAGTTTCTGTCTAACATTTATAATACTACGAAATAGCATTAACTAGTCTCATTAGTTGTTTATATTCATTAATCTGATAATGAATTTTAATCAATAGAAAAATTAATATTTAAGTCATTCAATTTACTGAATTAAAACATTTCGCTTTTATAGTTTATTAATTTAAAAAAAAATTATATATATATATTTTTTTTTTCAATTATCTTTAAATACCTTAATATATGATATTATATTAATTTATTATAATTATGAATGATATTATTTTTACATAAAATTAATTTTTATTTAAATCTTGTTTTGTTTGCTAATTTGATAATTAGGTCTATTGTTTAAACCGAATAAATTTAGCAGTTATATAAATTTAATTATAATTAAACAAATAATTAGTTAACTACGTTAATGAGTTTAAACAAATTGTAACTGGGTTTGTAACTATCTGAAAAATTTAAAATCAGTGCATAGTTTGTGTATGAGAGTGGTTTTTATGTCTGTGGAATGAATTGAAATCACATTTCGTAATGAAAATTTGGTACTTTTCTCTGAATATATTAATTTTATTGAGTCGGGTTTCAGCTAATTTAAATATAATGGCAAAATTACAGTTATCGATTACAGAAATCGATCTGGTTTACTGTTTTAGGTTGCAAAATTATGGTGTTAATTAACGAATGACGTTTAAGTACAGAAGTAATTGTAACAAGCCATAACAAAAAGAAGCAGAGAAAGAAAAAAAATCAAATTAGCCATCATCAATTCAGCTGTGAGTTTCTACGCCACACCAGTCAATTCCTGTACTGCCTCAGGCTGACACAAGAAGGAACAAGCTATCAGGGTAGGTCACTAGGGATACATCAGTTCATTGCTTCACACACTACCTGTCAAGTTGGTGACCACCCATGCAGTGTTCCCAACCTTAGTCTATCAGCCCGCCAGGCAAATGCGTAAGTGGAATGTGCCCCAAGGTTACTGAGAACAAACAAGCCTGTCCGTTGTTCTTTTCGTCCAAGAAGTTGAAACGAAGGATCTCATTCATTCTTGCCAATGCACAACCGATCGTTCGGATCTCTTCTCATCTTTCACATCCCTCCTTGGCAGAAGAAAGAGGAAAACTCTTTAGGTATTAGTATGAATGGGATTGGTTGGTAGGATACAGAAAAAAGTGACGTTTGTCCCTTACTTGACGAGACATACGACATCTAATTTTACGATGTTCTATGCTGGTGGCATCTGGGTTCCTGTCAGCATCTATTCGTCAAAGAGAAGTCAGATACTGTCAGATAGTCGGTGCTAGACATTGAAGTCACTTAGTAGAACGCTTTGTCACAGATACTTGATGGACTACTGCGATTGCAACTTCGAATTGAACTTTTAACATTTTTATTCTTCTTTTTTTTCAGTTAAAGTCAAAAAAGACACTTCCAACAGTTGCATTTTATAAATACTTTCTGGAACTCTTCACGTGTAATTTTTTAAATTGTGAATTGTTCTCTATTAAATTGTTCTTTTTTATTTTAATGTTTTATCTTTTTAATCATTTTAATCTTTAAAATTTTTAAAACTGGAATTAATAGTTATAGTTATTTTAGAGAATTTTATCAAATTAAACAAAATGAATAAATTAAATTTAAAAAGAATGTAACATTGCGTATAAAATTATTAAAACGTAATTTTTAATTTGAGAAATAGAGGATTAGAATTGATCAAATAAAATTTTCTATTAATTTTTTATTTTATTTAAATGATACTTTTGGACGAAAGATAAGCTTATAGAAAAAACGAACCAGTTTTTAAGTTTAATCAATTTAAAAACATTAAAATTACAATTTCTCATATCACTTAAAAATTATATAAATTACTAAGTATATAAATATTATGATTTTTTAATGAAGAATAATTCTGATATCTTTACAAGAATTTTGAAATCCTAAAATGAAAGAAGAGTAGTAAACATCGCGATGTTTACCTTTGGCTATGTTCATTCCTTCATTCTACTTGAATATTTCGTGACAATTTTCAAACTCTTCCAGAGAAGATTGATGTTCGCTTTTGCATAAAACAGGAGTAGAAAGTTGTATTATAGGTGGCCCGGTTTTAGACGTTGAGATGGTCTTTCTCAAGATCTCTCGTAAAGAAATAATCGGATTTGTTGGAACGGTCGATGGCTTCTTACAACAGAAAAGAATGCAAAAGTATCCGATCAGGTAAAGAATTCTCCTGTGAGGTAGTAATCGAAGAAAAAACTAGAATATAAATGGCCTACTAACCTGACCGAAAAAGAATGAAGAATTAGACGAAAGTACTAAAGTATTCTGTTTCTATAGGACGTAATTTCTTTGAGAGCCAACTGGGTAAATGTCGTTTCTGAGATTAATGACTAAGTTTATACGGCTGGTAATAGTGTTCGGTACTTCTTCGTTTATTTAATTAACGACATTATCCCATCCAGGCTTTTACGTATTACGGGCCCTACTCGTTCTGGTCAGAAGCATTAATCAGACGACTGCTTAGTTCCTTACCTTTGCAGTTGAAGTTCTACTAATCCTTCGAAATACTTTAATTGATTTCTGCTCTTCTTCTTACCACACGTTTTTCTCGATTTCTTTACTTCGAGATTGTAAATCATCTTGATTTTTATTCTTTATTTCTCTATGAATAACTTAAATTGCGTTTTAAAACATTTACTATATTTTTTGTTATATGATAAAAAAACAAAACAGATATATGCATGTAATATATGTTGTTGAAGACGTGTAAGCTTTTGTGAAACTTATTCCATAAACTTTATACAGTTCATTTTTTAATAATTTATTTTTAAGCCGAGACAGTTTGTAAATTATATTAAGTATATGATTTACAAACTGTATAAAATATAATTTACTTATATTTTATATTAGGTATGACGTAGAATATAAAACAAGTACATAAATAATAATAAAGTTACATATACATTATACATAATAATTAATGATCATTTACGTTATTAAAAATAATAAAAATAAATATAATAACGAACGTTAATTAATATAAAATTATTAAATATAATTTGTGATAAAAATTATTAAAATTAGAATAAGATTAATTATTAAATGTCATTATAGTAATTAGAATGAAAGGCATTAAATAAATAAAGAAAAAACTTTAAGATTTAAAATTTCTAAAATATAGCTTTAAGGGAAAAAAATAAAAATACTTGAAAAAATAATATTATTAACATGACAAATTACTTAAATAGTAGCCTATATAATAAATTATTACATTTAATTTATTTTAAATAATTTTTAAATTTTTTATTTGTTGCTGTTTCGCTTATTTTTTCTTTTATATCTGATATGGAACTGTGTCAACCAATTATTGACTAATCAATCATCTCGTTTCCTTAACTTATTCATAAGGTCTATAGGAAATAATTTTAGAAAGGTTTCGTAAGTAACATCTAATTAATTAAAACAAAGAAAAAATATTAAAATCATTAATTGAAATAATACTTGACATTTTGTATTAATGCAATTTATTAAAATGTAAGTATATAAAGAAGACTTGCAGGAATCGTTATTAGAAAATGAAAAAAACAGGATAAAATGTCAAACAAAATTAACGAAGTTGTAAAGAGCAAAGAAGCTGTTGCTAATCGGATGTAAAGAAAACAAAAGATAATAACGAGAGATTAATTAATGTAACAAAATTATTAAGTATAATTTGTGATAATATACTTTTATCTGATTCAAGCTAGTGTAAAGAAAATTAAAAAATATTATTTTTATTTGAAAAATGAAATACATAAATCGTTAATTAATTAATTAAAGTTTTTAGTTTTAGATATCTATTGTTGCATTACACGTGAAATATAAAATCTTACACAACAAATAAAATTATGTAATTTTTAAGTTTTAGAGATTAATTAGAAGAATTTATTTGTTTTGAATTTCTGTCATATCAAATCTACAAAAAACAATAAATTTTTATACTTAAAATACTTTATAATTAGCAGCTTATAAAATGAATGATGTTTTTCTTCTTCTAATAATAAATATTCTGCATTTTTTTATTTTAAATATAACGGTATAACTATACAAGTTACACAAAAATAACGCTGATACAGATTTTTTTTATTTTGTAACTCGGCGATTCGATATTTTGTTTTTTATTTCCTAAAGAATCCATTTACATTTTTCATTTTCTTAAAAACTAGAATTGTATTTAATATTATGTACTTGGTATTTACAATATTTTTGGTTTGGTTCTTATTTACAAAAATTATTTGTTGCCTTAGCAGGTATAAGATTCGTCAATATCTTCACGGAAAGGACTGTATTAGAATAATTGCAAGAGGACTTTTACTTACTTGATTAAGTTTCTTAGTTTTTATCTATTTCTCTTATTTTTTATATCTTTAGTTTGAAGTTTTGTATTGAAAACTGTTTAGAAAAAATAAGTAGATCTAAAAATTTTGAAATAATAATAATAATAATAATGAAAAACAAAATTAAAATTAAAGCTCCTTATAAAATATATATTGTGCAATATATATTAAACTACAACAAAAATAAAATCTATTCATTAAAAATTAAAATGATAATTTTATATTCTAGTCTGTTTATTAATATGCATAAATTTATAAATAATAATATTCACTAGACAAAAAATTTTGATTTTATTTGGTTATTATTTCGGAGTTTATTTTTGTTTTCTAAACACCTTTCTAAGAAGAAAACTTTAAACTAGAAATATAAAAGATTTATTATTATAGAAGACAATCTTTTTATTCCTCTGTCGAAAAATGATAAGTAAAGATAGCATAAAGCCTCCGTTGTTTACTTTCAGATATTGAAACAATATTGCTGACCTGTAGGATGTATCCAAATAGTATTCAGGTCTAGAACCAAACAAAAAAATCAAATAAAATCGATCTTGATACTGAAAAGTGATTCTAGAAAATTACTTTCTGTTGGTATAGTTCTATATTTAAAGATACAGATAATAGTCAAGCTATTCATTCAGAATGAAAATGTAATTTTTTGTTTACATGATTAGATTTCTTAGATTGATCAAAACGAAAAATGGATGGATAGGTTTTTGTTTCCTTTAAACCATTTTGAAAACCAAGAAATAGAAACTACTTATAGATTATCGATGCAAATTTGGGTGTTCTTTTAGTTATTTATATCCATTCTTGATGCAAAATTAAATAAAAGACTATTTATTACGCCTTTAAATTTTATATCGAAGGATTTGAAAAGAGAGCATATAACGAAAAGGAAATGGGTGCCAAGAGTGCAATTTTATATAACGAAGAAAAGAAATGTTTACAAGTGAAATAATGAATTATTCTTTGAAATCCAGGTCAGCAAATCATGAGAGAATTCAAGACCGTTTATTTTATCCAAATAATTTCCTAAATCCTTTTGTTTTCTTCTAGTTCTATTACATAATTAATGAGTGTAATTTTATAATGCAGTTTGATAACAAATGAGAATATCTCTCTGCTTTATTTATATATTTTCGTTTTCTTTTAGTTTATCTTTAAAAATTCATTAGATAGGTTAATTTAGCATTATTTTTTCTTTTTGCAGATATAACTGAAATTCCTAACAACTATACTTTTGAGAGCTATACAACTATATGGCATCCTGCAAAAAAGAATTAGTTGATAAACTGAGTAAATATTTCACATCTGAACTGTCTAAAAGTAAAGTTTTTGTTTACTTCGAGCAATTACTTCAAGAGCCGACAATTTTTTCTGATATTGGACTATTGTTGTGGATATTGGATTCACTCGAGTAATATTTTCTATATTAAATTTTACACATGCTCGCACTTTTCTTTTGAATTAAGGATTTATAAACATTGTTTAGAAAGAGAAATTATTAATCTGATTTTCTTACAATTATTATTATTATTATTATCATCATCAACATCAAGCAAGACTTTTGTTGCGATATAAATAAGCTTGAGTTAGGTAAATTATTTATAGAAATCGAATAATAAAAATTCTTGTTTTTTTCTTTCCATTCTAAAGAGTTCTTAAAAATTTCAAGATTATTTTTTTTAAATTGATGCATTGTTAATAATATTTATTTTGATATTCATTATAATAAAGATAAATATATAGTACAGTAATAAGATATCTATAATAGAAAAAAGTGCAATTAATTTTTTTAATGTACGGAAGATAATTACTTTTCTGTAAATGATACTTAAAAAATTTTTTCTAAAAATAGTTTTCATTTGTATTGATCGTAATGAATAATTCTGTTAAGCAATACACACAGTCAGTTATAGGCTATGAATGACACTAAAGCGTCATTTATTGCTGTCTATAGTGGCTCCATACTATGTTAAGTATGGTTTAGTGGTAATATTACGACAGTTTGGTACTAAATCTGCATTGAATTCAATACAAATAATGATTTATTTGATGAATACTTTTACGTCCTTCAAATACAATCAGAAATTTCAAAAATGAATATTCAAAATTAAACTTTAAACTGCATTATTCAACGAATTTTGATATTCTGCTCTTTGAAGTATTGCATTTTAATATTTTAACAGTTTGAATGGCAATTTTTTTTTTGTAAATAAAAAACATTATTGAAAAATCTTCGCCGGATGATCTTTCAGCTCGATTTTTTCCTTCGGGCATTTGTTTTATTTTAGTCTAGCAATATTACTACTACTATAGTTGTGTCGAGCAGTTATATTGTTTTGTTGAAAGTGAAAAATAGTCGTTTGTTTCCTGGAAACATAGAAAGAAACTGAAAGTTTAAAGGTATATAAATTGTTGTCAAGATTATTGTATAAATCTGTTTGGGATTAACCAAATATAATCGGATCATTTTAAATTTCATATTATTTTTTAAATAAGATTTCATTGTATCTCTGCATTTAAGATAGCATGAAAAAATCATCAGAATTCACAGATTTTGAAATCAAATTCCTTTTAGTTTCAACTATTTTGTATTTTCAATTTTAATACAGTTATATGATTTTTGTTTACTTTAGTTTTTTTATTCATCCCGTTGTTGTTTTCAGAATTTAGATTTATTTTTGAAGTATCTCTTTTGATCCAACTAGTATGAATAAGACATACAAAATACATCCAAGTTTGTCAGCATTTATAAACAACTATTAATTAAAATTTTATGAATGACTTTGACAATAATCATAAAAACAACTCGTTAAAAGTCATTATAAAAAAACTACAAACAAGAAAAATAAAATTTATTAGTGTTATTTTCAAGATAAGGCTAGAAACGACATGTTCTAACTAGTTTGTGAAATTATTAATGTAGCGTGTTTCTATTAACATATTCAATCTTTTTTATAGCCTATTAATGTTGGGATTTCTAATTATTTCACGTCGTTCGGTTCTTGACGAGAAATTATTTTTACACCTCACCGAACAATGACTTTTTTATGACTATATAATTGTAAGTAAAATAACATCTGATAATAAAGCGTCGCCTGATTTGTTTTTACTCAAGCATTGCAGATTATTTACAAATGTTTAATGCATTGAAATCTTGTTAGTAATTATTTTGTATTCTATATTATAAGCGAAAAATGTTAAAAATGACAAAAAACAACTCCATAAATTTAATTGGTATTATTTTATCTTATTATTATTGTTTTTACTTAAAAAAGTAACTAAATTAGTCATTGTAATAGGCGAAACTTTAGGGTCATCAATATAAATTGTATAATAATAATAACAATCTAATTTTATGTGCTTTCTGATCAGCATATCTTGTTCACAATAATAAGTTAGAACGAAAAATGCTATATAATATGCTAATAAGCTGTAACTTCATAATTTCTTTTGATATCACAGTGATGATTAAAACGATTACATTCATGTACAAATTACTGTATAGAAAATCTTAACATTATATATATATATATATATATAGTATATGTGTGTCGTGTATATGTATACACAATCATCTTTTACAAATAATTAAAATCCTAGATGTTATGCTTTTGAATAGATTTTTTTTTTTTTAATTTAAAATAATATTCACCCGGAAACATGTACTAAAGTGTATTTACATCGAAGATGAAAAGTAACTCAGAAAGTGTCTAATAATGAATTCCAATTCTGTCATTGCAAAAGACACAAATGCTTGCTTGTTATGTTTTTCAACATAAAGCAAAAACTAAAAAAAAATGAAGCAAGTGTGTATCTGTCTATTATTCACCTGAACTGAAAAAAAGTATTTTAAATTCACATTTTCTTTTAGATTTTTAAGAAAACGAATATTGTTTAAGTGTTACCGTTTTTTCGAAAGTCGCATTCATAAAAACATACGCTCTTAAAAAACATATAATTCTCTTTGAAAGATTTTTATTAAAAAAAAAAAGAAAGTAAATTTCCGTAGAAGTAAAGTTCATCGTTAAAAAATTAGAAAAAAATTTTAATTAAGCGAAGGAATTTTTATTTTACTTTTGATTATTTTAGATTTTTCAGTTCAGTTTTTTTTTATAAATTTATTTTCTTTAATTAACATTTATAATGTATTTTTATGTAAAAGTTAAATTTGTTTAACCATGAATATTATTAGAATGTATTGCAGCTCTGTTGCTATAGTATCAAAGCTGTTGCGTAAATTACGGTGTAGCTAACAATAACATTTTCACTTTGGATATAAAATCTGGAAATTGTTTTTTTATGTAAAAAGTTTTGTTAAATAATTAATAATTATAAAAAAATAAACAGAAAAATAGGATTATGCCTTTAAAATAAAATTTGAAATATGTGATATAAAAATCTAAAATTGATCAACGATAGAAAAAAAAAGTCATTTGGGACTTAAATAGAAAATAGCTACAGTTCTCCAAACAATTTAATCGGCAAGAGTCGCTGTAATGCAGAAAATTTTTTTTCGAGTATACTACAGAAATGCCAAAAGATAAGCAAGCTCTGAAAGAGATTAAAGAAAATAATGCTGAAGAAAAGATTAGTGCATTGCAGCTCAAATAGTTGAACAAAAAGTATAATTCAACTAGAAGAACTTTGTAACTTTAATATCGTATTCTTTATTAACAATATTTTTTTTTTATATTTAGAATCTATACAATTTTATATAAAACAATCACAAACAGTTTTGAAAAATTAAAATATATAATATACATCTTACTGATTTCTAAATTACTTTTTAAAAATAATTCAGAAATCAGAAGAATACATACTGCATTTTTAATTGAATATTTGATTTTAGTTTTGTTTTAATACTTTTTTATGCAGAAAAGTCGTATTCATTTTTTATGTATAAAAATTTGATTAAAAATAAAAAATTTCATTATAAATTCTAACAAATTTGTATTTCTAATTGATGATAAAATTTTGCAATAGATATGATTTAGGATGCAAACATATATTTTTTATGTAAATATTGCCTTTGGTTAAAAGTTCAGTAAAATATTTTAGACTTTACTTGAAATTAGACTCTCAAATGTATAATGTTACTTAAAGATAAATCAATATTTGAATGTATTGTAACGCCCAAGTTTACTTAATTAACCTTGCAATCCCTTCATCTCTAATGAAATCATTTTTTTTTCAAACACAATATTTTTTTAATTTATTGAATTACTAAAGGATTATAATTTCCATTTTAAAAGTTGAATCACGTGGAATTAATTCAAAATATTCACATCATGTTGCAACGTAATGTAAATTAAAATTATAGGTTTAATTATCATTAATGAAATTCTATTATAGGCAGAAAAACTTATGATTATCAAAACTATAATATTCGTTCAGCTATGGATTTATTTTCGGATTTTTCCTTTTTCCAGATTTAACAAACACATCATACATATAAATACATAATATTTTTAATATTCTGTCAATTATTTGTTGAAATATACGTAACCGATCACCTTAATAAGATGATACTAATTGAAAATATTGAAACTAAAATTCGACTTAACAAGATAAAACTGTACAATAAATATTTTTTTGTTATTAATGAATATTTAAATACTTATTTTTATTTTAAAATTTACAAAAATGTTTTTCGACTCAATATTCTCTTCTTTTTTTAAACAGAATATTCTTTGCCATTGTTTCTTGTAACTAAATTAGTAACTTATTATTTTTATATAAAATGTTATAAAATTGTTGATTAAAATGTTTATTTTATTCTAAAATAAATAATTGTTTTAGTTGGTTTGATTGATTGGTTATTATAAAGTAAAATTTTATTCTAATTTTCAAAGTTATTGTAAAAATAATTTTTATTTTTTATTTTTATAATAAGCAATATCTAATCTTCGGCATATAAAATATAATTTTGCCAGAAGATATTATAATAAATCTTTAATCTTTCAATCAATTCAGAAAATCTCATTAACTTTTATAAAAATTTCACACAGTAAGGTAAAAAGCAACATTCAATCTAAAGTTTCTTCTGCTTCTTCTTAAATATATTCATTTAAGCTTAGGAGAACGTTGATGAAAGTAACTAGGAAATAACTTAAAAGGCGATAAAAGAAAATGCATTAGACGTATACCTTTTTTTTTTTTTCTCTTCTTTTATGATTTAGTTAAGAATAAGACTTGATTGAAAGTAAAACAGCAAATATACTGTATGCTGTTTTACTTTCAATCAATTGCGAGATACTAAAATACGCTCCAATTACCGTATTTTAGTTTCCTCGTACTTTTCCATCGATAAGATCCTTTGTTAAAGATAGATAAGATGTAGAAGTAAAGCGATACAATCTATCAATCGTGTAAAGATTTAACTCTAGCGAAACGCTGGATGATACAATTAGTTTACCTTTCTCATAATGCTTGAATGCAAATATAATTTTTACCTTCTTATTTATTTCCTCTTGTCTTACTTAAAAATACATGAAATTGTAAAAATGAAAAATTGTAATAAAGATCAGAATTCTTAAAGTGAATTTATTTTGGTAGCATTTTAAATTTTTCCAAGAGATTTCCTAACATAATTTACAAAAATATTTCGTAGAAGTAAATAAAATGAATCTTACTGATATTTTTTTCAATAAATTTATAAGAAATTTGATACTCTTTTGATTTATCGAACAAAATTGTGCAGATGATGGTAAAAATTACAATTTTTGATTTTTCTTAACTTTTGTAGTTTCTACATACAACTTACTGGAACATGTTTCTTTTTTTAACATAAGATGATTCAAGTAGCCTAATACATGATATAGAATTTTTATTTGCACTGTATATTTTTACAAAAATTTATTAGTGTATTATTAATAAAACAGCATTAAAAGACAGAGATAGATAAACCTTCTTATAATAGAGTTATTTTGCTATTCTAATTTATTTGAAATGATCTATATATATCAAAATAGTTTTCTGTAAAAATACTGTAAAGACTTAGTTAAAATAATAAAAACAATATCATAAATTCAAATTCTTAGTATTTAAAAACATACAAAATTATCTGCTGAAGATTAAAATAATAAAGCTATCTACAGATTTTTATTTAAAAATATTTTACTAGAAAAATATTCTGCGTAGATATATTCTTATAATAATTGTTAAACCTATACTATAAAAACAATAACGAATGCCATAAAATTAATTTTTAAAATTATAAAATTACTATTGAAAAAACACAGAAAGAGTTAATAAAACTCTTACTTTTCCCACAAACTTTGATTAATTTTCAACTTTATTAAGTTTTCAACATTAAAATGTATTTTAATTATAAAAGCAATATTTAATCTTTGTGATACTTAATTAAACTTTTAGTGGGATTTATATAGAAATATTCCAATAACGTTCTTTAATAAATAAAGATTTAAAAAAAGTTGTAATTTTAACATTCAGAAATTATCTTTCGTTTAATTAAGCAAACGATATGCATCAAGCAATCATTTAGCTTGATTAGACCTAATTTTTATTCTGGATATTTTACTAATGTAAACATGATGTTTGTATTACAGATTTTTGTATATAATTACTGTTATATAAATGAAAACTTTGGCAATAAATTTTACGTTCCGAGTGTTAAGATGAAAGTGAACAAATATTAACTGAAAGAATACGAACGAAAAAATTTCTAAAGACTAAAACGTATAGTTTTTTTTATCATACACATTCTTTCCAATTATGCATAAATAAATATTAAATAATATTTTGTTTAAGTTATTTATATGTTAAATATGCCCAATTTATGCATTTTCTCTCAAATTATATTCATACATCGCTATTCTACATTTTAATATACATAAATTTTCTATTTTTTTTTCCTGAAATTTTACTTAAACATAAAGTTTTCTGAATTAGTTATATATCTTATTAATACATCTGTGATATTAGTTCTGTTTTCAATTGAGAAAAATGTAAAATACACGACAAAACAAACAGATGCTGAAGACAATCTTATAATGTATAAAGTATGTTTACACAAGATTCGTGGATTTTTAATAGCAATGAGTTTTTCGAACGTTGGAAAACAAAATTTCAGTCTGGATCAGTAAAATTCATCTATCTTTGATATCAAACTTACAACAAAAATAATTAATTATTGATTCACTAATGGAGAATAAAGTAATGATTTATATTTTTATTCCGGTTTAATTAGTAAATCTTTAATTGCTGCTGATTAGTTTGCATTTATTCAACTACCTTACCAACTATCATTGTTGTAGTCTTTAATTCTTGTTTATATATATATATATTCGGTGCCATAACAAATATATAAAAGAACAAAAATATATTTTTGACAAATAACCATTTTAAAATTATGCGAAACTAAATAAATTCTTAAAATAATGATATTTATAATAAAAAAAATATTCCAATTCAATCGCCCGAATTCTTCTTTATAGTTGATTTCTTAAAATAGATTTATAAGAAAAACTTATATACATCTATATATATATTCTTCCTTACTTTCTTGTCATCTCCCACAGAGTGAGTGATAGATTAAATTCTGTGAAAGACATATCTTTGTCATATCGATTGTTGAGCGATCAGTAGTCTTTTTCTTGTTGCATCCCTTTTGCTGTCAGAGGTAACTTTTCTTCAATTGAATATTTCATTAAGATCAATAACAAAGAATGATACGATAAATTATTGTAGACTATCAATAATAATAATAACATTTAAGCATTCTTTTTTCCCCCTACTTTAATAAATACCTTATTAAATTGAAACATTTTCATTATATGATATTTTAAAAATTCGCTATAAGATATATTATTTTTCGTTAAATGGAATTTAAAGAATTGTTTTATCTATTTAGTTTTACAAACAATAATATGATAGAAATTTCTTTCTGTGAGATTGTATTAGAAAAAAAAATAACTTACTCTAAACGAAGCAATAAAATGTTTTCAAAATTAAATAATCCATATATATTGTATAGAACAGTATATATTGAAAGTTTACTGCTTTATTTTTGCTGTATACATTTAAGTTTTTGTCTTGGATTATATAATTTATACAGTAGACTGATTTTCTGAGCTTATGGCGATATACTGAAGAAAATCGATCTGTTCTGATAACTGGAAAATGATGTTTTGATCAGAAACTTATTAAATACTAGACATATAAATTAAATTATTGTCCGCTGAAAAATTATTGTTTATTTATTTTTAAGTCTATTTATTTACAAGTAACAAATTCACAAAAATCTTTAAAACTGCTACTCCATTCTGATATTTTGCCGATTGTATTTGCACTAATCCTAAGTTATGTGCTATTAAATATATCATATTAAATCATATTTATAATTTAAAATGATATAAGCTGCATTAGAAGATAATATAGATGATAAATTATTATTTACATTATATTTTTAACATAATTTTACTAATATATATATTAACCTACTTATAATAAATTAAATATACTCTATAATAAATTTGGAAAGTAAAATTTTTTATAATTATTACATTACTAATATATACGCATTGATTATAACAGTGATTATTATTATAATTTTTCTCAGATTTAAAATCAAACTTGTAAGTGAAAATTTATATCGAAAATCTATTTATAATGGATTTTCTTTCCTTTAAAGATTATAACAACTCTACAGCTCTTTCTAGACTTTCTCCTCTTCAACACACTCACACACACACACATATCGATAATGGAGTAGAGACGTCAAAGGAAATGACTTTTAATTCGATATTTTAATGAATAATTTCTCAAGCTATAATGCTATTGGAGAAAATCATTTTGAAGATTGTTTATAGGCTGCCACTTCATCTTAAGTACTGCAAGAAGGGAGGGAGAAAAAAAAACTATAGATAGAAAACAAAATTTTAATTTCTTGGAAGTAACAGAAAAAAAAAAGTGTTCGGCGACAAACAATGTAAGGAAGTTTAGTAGATAAAAAGGAAAAAGTACCCGCTTCATAACAGCGATATTTATTAAACTTACTATCATACATGTCACAATTTATTAGCAGATGGGTGATGACTAATAACAATTAAGGGACGTGTAATGTTGTTATGTGCTATTTATGAGCCTGAAGCTCTGAAAATGTTGAAGTGAGACTCGTATCTTAACTACCAAAGGGCGTTGTATGTTGATAAATAAATCTTTCACAAACATAACAATAGATAGCCAACTATTCTTTTTAACTGATAATTTGGCTCCTTTATTATACCGAAAACATTTTTCGTTATAACAAAGCACAAAAACTTTTTTCGTTTCCTTACATAAAATAATTATTAATTGTAATAGTTATTAATTATTTTAAATAACTATTACAATTAATGATAAAATCATATTGAAATTAATAAAATATTTTAATTTAAAATTGAAGGATTTTAATGAAATTCACAAAATTTTAAAAAATTTATCTTATTTATACTTATTTAACTTTCAAACATGTTCTTAAAATATTAGCTAAAGAATTTTAAATGAAATAATTATAAATTTTTAACTTAATTCATATGTCAAAAATATTTCTTTTTAATTTCAAAATTATTTTGTATAAAATTCTCAAAATCTTTAACTTTTTAAATCTCATTAAATATTTTTTTACATTATCTTCAAAATTCCGTTTTTTGAACTTTATAAAACTGTCTAAAAAAATGTTTATTATTTGGATGCAAAAAATTTCATCCGGATTAAATTATATTTAAAAATTCACGGCATTTCTTCTTTCTTTTAAAAGTGACGATATTTTATCTGTATTTGTTTTTCTGACCTCAATAAAGAATGTGATATTGCCCAGAACAAAAAACGAAAAGGAAAAGAAAGAGTTAAAAATATCTTGAAAATTATGAAATAAGATAGCGATCTCATCCAGTTCTTCTTTACTAATACTGTAGTAGTATTTGAATTCATTTGAAGAATAATATTTTAAAACTAATCCATCAAAAGTAAACTTAAGCATCAACATTGATTCAATAACCAAACCATCCATTATGTAAAGAGAAAGTAATGACGTTACAACCTCATTGATTAAGATAAATTTATTTTTATATAAATAAATATATATATATTTATATAAGAAGTCATTTGCTAGAAACGTGGCAAAAGTTTTTAACTGTACCGTGAAAGATATCAACAGTAGCAAAAAGCTATCGGTTCTTTAACCCCCTGAACAGATCGTAGTATCTATTGGGAGAAAATTCAATCAACTTCAGATGGCAAAGCTCGCTTTTCAATCGATCGAAGTAAACACATCCGGGTTTTTGGAGTAGCAAGCAATTGCTCCTTCTCTCAAAAGCTTTTCCTACCTTCTAATGAAATGAATTATGTACAACAACATAGAAGTATTCTGATAGAAAAGAACTGAAAAGGTAATTGTTACATTTGCCTGCCGGGTAGTGTACTCAGGTGCAGTAGTGGTAACTCGATGACTCGTCCAGAAGCCCACAGTCTGTGTAAGAGGAGCCATAATTACCGTTGTTCCGAACACTCTTGTCAGATACGCGATCTGTTAGATGGAAGAAAAAGTTATTACACTTACCAGAGACGATTACCTGAAAGTTGAAACGTGAGTGGAATGCCTTTTCGTTAGTTTAGTACACAACAGAATGGAAAAGGAAGATTGGTCGTACGAGCAATAGGATTTTCCTACTTCCAATCTAATAACTTACTGTTGATCACTTTGTGTTGTGATCATTTTCGAATAATTTAATTAACCGTATCGAGAAAACTGGGGCGTATAATCCCTTCTTAATATCTGTGATGACGATTAATGATTGTTCAATAAAATGAGATACAAATTTAATGATCTGTATACTTTTATGATTCAACGAATTGATAAGTTACGATTGCTAATTTTAGTATTTTCTAGATTTAACTAATACGTATGCCAACACACTACAAAATTGCAGAGATTTTTTTTTATTAGACAATTCATTTTTTTAAACACCTTTATTCATTTAAAAATCATTTTTTAGATGAAAAAAATTCTTAGTTTTAAAATCATTCGTACAAAAATTGTAAAACAGTAATTTGATAAGAATAAAGAAAACAGAAAACTGCATAAAATTTATTTGTAAAAACCAGCACTTCAAACTTATATTTTCTTTTTCTTTTTTTTTTACATTATAATAATGACCTTTTCATAAATGGTTCAATTCTTTAAAAAATCATTGTATTATACTATACTATATCGAAACAATAATACATATTTTTTTTAATTCTTGATTTACGTCGAATGTAATTTTATTAATGAAGAAAAAAATTCAAATTATATTTTTTCGAAATGAAATATGAACGTAAATCTAACTTTTTTTTTAGTTAGATTTTTTTTTAAACAACTCAAAATTTTTTATACATGTAAGTTCTAACAATTCCTTTCTTATTATTTAGTATTATATAACAACACACAGATAAAGAAATTTCTTCATTTTCCACAAGATATTCTTCTTAATTTTGTTCACCGAATGAGATAAAAAAAAAAAAAAGCGAAAAACATTAACTTAACAAAACAATTTTTCATTGGATTCTAATACTCAAATACGACACCACAGAGTGAGAAGTAAAGTATTCTCTTGCGAAATTTAGTCAAATATTGTGAGAGAATAATCAATTTGAATTTTCAACAGAAAATATAAAAATGATGATAAAGGTGAAGACTTAGAGAAGTAAGAATCATAAATGGACAGTGACCCAAGCTTTCATTTTCACCATCCGAGTAATATCAGAAAGCTAAATGATACAATAAAGCTGAATGAGAATTGCAACGGCATTATGCCATTTAGTGATAGCAACTGAAATGGTTACCGACAGATTCCTCTCTTCTAATGGTTTCTACCATTATCTTTACTCTTAGATGTGCAATTTTCAACGTCAGATCTTTATAAAAATATAAATTTATGAGAAAGAACGTCTTATTCAGAATCATGCCTAGATATTAATTTTAATTTTCAAATTAAACTAGAATAGTTAACTATACAAATCTTTTCTTCATATTTTAAAAATATACTACAATTATTATTTTAATTTTAATTTTATTTTGAAAATTATATATATCCTGCTTGTATTCACTATTTATAATCTTTTATTTATGTAAAATTTATCAAAAAAATTTAATATATATTATTATTATTATATTTTATATTTATGAATAAAAAATAAACATAATAATAATTACTGATATTCGAGTTTGGGATAACATCTTTGTTGTGCAGAATAACTGTGCAATAAATCGTAAAAATTATTCTGTTTATTGTTAGAATTCTCTAACAGAAAATTAACACGTTCTTGAATTTTTAAAGAAATAAACATGACTGTATTTAATAATTTGAGTATTATGAAATTATTATTACGTAATAAATTTAAATTTTTTATTTATTTAAATATTTCAACTATAAAATATTTTAATTTCATCGTCATCTAAATAAATTTCAATATAAAAATATTTATGCTTTACATAATTTAATTTACTTTTCATTATTTGTTTGCTGTTAATGTTAATATTTTAAAAATATTTTAATATAAAAAAGAATTAGTTTAAATGAATTTTCTCATCATTATTTTTTAGAATGTGAAAAAATAACTTGAATGATCCGATCTATATCAGAGTAACTATTGAAGTTCTTTTGATGAAGAGAAAATTAAGTTTGTGAACTTAAATTTGAATATTGACAAGATAGAAAAAATATTAACACCCAATTATGTAAAGAAAGAAAACAATTGCTTTACAATTATTTTATTTCAAAAAACACTCTTAAAGATCTTTTGTTGCTTACCTTGTTTTTAACAATCACCACTGTATCTTTTTTCAAATAATTTGAAAATCTTTCATTTGATGTCATGCGACAACCTGAAGAAAATATTTCAACACAGTCACAAAGACTAAATTGAAATATTGAAAAACAGGCAATATATTTATATATTTATATATATATATATTTATATTTATATAAGTCTTATTTTACTAAAAACACTACAAACAAACTGAGCTTTAGGAATTAAATACAATCTTTGTTTTGTTTTTAAGTCTGTTTAAAAGAGAAAGGACGAAGTATATATATTTATATATATATATCTTTTTTTTTTAATATTTTTTTCTACTTTTCTTACTCCACACAGCAGAAGCTTTGGCAGATATCTGCTTTGTTTCTTATCTTATATAAAGATCTGAAATATCACTTATAATCTTAAATTGTCACAACAACATACACATGTACTATAACCATCTTATCCATTTACCTGATCTTTCTTAATCATGCAAAATTACATTACATATTTTATGTTTAACCAAATATACATTATTATTATTATTCTTATATTATTATTATTATCATTATAAATATTCTATAAAAGCAAACAGTTTTTTTTTTAATTTTGAATATCTTTAAATGTTTTAGCATAAATTAAAACATTTATAAACAGATTGATGAAAATAATATCCAACATCAGTGCTTTTTTAAATAGCACGGACAAACACTTGAAGAGAGAGTATCACGTATGCCACATTGAAACATGTCGAACACTATTTAAACAATAATATGGGATATCTATAGCCTTCTATCGACTTTTACCGAAGCTTTTTTAATAATTCCATCGTTTTAGTAAAACTCTTACTAATTTGTTTAATAAATTAACCAATCAAGCATTGTTTTAAGTAAATTATATATATTTTTTCTTTGGTTGGAGGAAATTTATATAAATTAATCTAAAAGTCTTGAATTTCGTGTTGAGTGTTCCACGAAATATAGAGTAGAATAAAACAATCAGTTTTTGTTGTTTGTTATTATTTTCATGTTAAGAAATGTTTTCTTGTTTTCCTTTTTTTTGTTAGATTCAAAACTAGCAACATTTCTACTTCTGTAAATGATTTATGTGATTATTATAAGTTCTTAACAAAAATCAAACCGAAGCCTTGAGCAAGAAAAATTGTTCTTGAAGTTATCGGCTTCTTCTCCCGCAAACTTATTGGCACGGGGATGATATTCACTGTTCATTTATGCTCACAGTCACACTCAGCCACTCTCATTTGTAGCTTTAGCGTCACAGATTCACATTCGCGATTGACACAGATGCACAATATAACTTGGACAAACAAGCGGCACTGAGTAATTTTTTTATGGTTTTGTTTCGTGTGTTTTTTTTTCCTCTTGTACAATCAATGTTCAATATTATGATTAGTTATCGGCATTCCTTTCCGTGGTTCACAGTTTTTATTTCGTCCTCTTCAGTCACGAAATCCTGGGCACATGATTCATTACCATAATTGCACTAAACATCCAGAAGATGAAACTTGGTTTAGATTTATTTGCCATTCCAGTTGTTGTTGTTTCTACAGGAAAAAAAAATAACAAATTTTATATTAAAAATAATCAAATTTATTTACAGTATTGAATTTTTGCTTAGGTAATCATCAAAAGAGTAAAATTTGATGTTTCATTATACAGTATTGTTAATGGAACAAATATTAATATGTTCACTCTCACCTATTGGTTGGGACTGTAAAAGAATTGATAGATCAGTGTTTGCTTATGACATAATAATAGTCTATGACGTAACTATTGCGTAAGATAACAATAAAGATAATAACAATTGTTTATGATACAATAAAAACATTAAACTGCATTTATAGAAAATTTATTTTTTTGTTTATTATTGTTAGGTAATAATAAGTTAAATATAATAAAAAAATCATTAATATAAATCATATGTTAACGTGCTTTAATAATTATTAATTAATTTTATTCATTATTTCTAGAAAAATTTATAATGTTTAATATTTAATTATTATATAGTTTATTAAGATGACATCGGCTTAACAAGGAGGATATGAAGCTTCCTGTCATGCTGTAACAATAACTACTGCATTAATTCAAATGCTTTTAGTAATATATTGCTTTGTTGAAATAGGTTCTGAATAATAGATTCAAGTAACATATGTTTTAATATTTAACAACAATAACAAGCATAATTAAGAAAAAAATGAATTACACGAAAGCGAAATGCTGAAATTCTTAAAATTCTTAAAATTTAAACGGCCTATACCAAAAATTGTATTTAAGTAAGGTGTAAAGTATGTAATTTATTTCGTTGTAGTTAAAAACATCAAAAATAACTAGTTTTATAATTATATTTTTGATAAACAAGAAAGTTCAAGTTAATAGTTCAATTAACTTTTAAATTAATTCGGTACAATTAATTTAAAAGTTACACAGTCGATAAAAATCGAAATTAAATTTTTATTGTATTTATTAAGTTTAAATGAAATTTTTTATTAAGATATCGAAAAAGAAAGGACTATTTTCATCAAGTATATAACTTATAATGACATGAACGATAAGAGTTGACTGCTTACATCCCACCTACTCTTTTCATATATTCTAATGAGATTTTCTAGTACCGTAGTTACTGTTCTTCATCAATTTACACCTCTAGATGAAGAGTTGACCTCGTTTATTAAAGTTTCTTTTGCTTTTTCCGCGATTAACACTAATTGAACACTTCTTTCACCTACCAAACTTTACCAATTTTAGTTTTTTCGTTTAAAATTACTTCAACTTAAACACGTAAAACGCTTGTAATTTCTGTATAGTTTGAGTAATTATGGATAAACTTAAAACAACAAATTACTCGCATTATGATAGGACAAGAGGAATATTCTTTAATGACTTGAAATGCCTTTAGGTTACTTACCAGAATCTGATGAAACTTCTGAAGAAGGTGGATAAAAATTCTTAACTGTTCCGCCTCCAGCTTCTTGATCTTCAGGCGAATGAGAAGGAATATCTAGTGGAAAAAAAATGATGATAATTTATCTTATGAATAGTCAAATTGAATATTGTCATAATTACTCAATTATGTTTCGTTCGAGAAAGATTTTAAAGACGTTCAAGATATAATAAATTGAGTGTAAAATCTTATAAAGAATGACATTTTTTTTTTCTAAGCAGGTAATGAAATTACTAGAGATAATAGAATTATCTTCACATTTTAATAATACTTTTAGCGTAGACTTCTTGTAAATTCTTTCTTAAGGCTAATGATAGTTTCTGTTATTTAATTTAATAGTTTTGTTTAAATTTTATATGGATCGAGTTAAATTTCTTTTAACTTTTCCTCTAACTTATGTCATTGTTTGGAAAAAACCCCACATTAAAGGTCCTAAAACAAAAAGATCCCGCATTAAAGATCCTAAAACAAGATAGAAACATGATTTGTAATATTTTTATTTTATTAAATTGCGAAATATTATTGTAAATGTTACAAAAACTATTTTCAAACATAGAAAATATAATCTAATGGGTCGAAAATACTAATTGATAATTTAATTAAATAATTAAATTACATTTCTGTAAGATATTGTATATCATGGTAAGTTTGTATTGTTTATTTCTATACTCAATAATTTTTTAAAGAATTTTTATATTGTTGCAAACGTAATTGGAGTAATATAAAAGCAAATACAAAACTGTATATAACAAGCATGAAGTGAATCTAAGAAATAATATACTGTTGAATGAAAATGCATCACGATCCTTAATTAAAGATAGCTGAACGAAACAAGATCTCTGTAGTAAATTTTCAATAAAGAGAAAGTTTAAGAGTTGTATAAATGAAAGTTTGTATAACTAAACAATGATCCACAAGTTTTAATTGGGATAATGAGAGATAGTATTCTTCCTTCTGAACTATTTATCATTAGGTAAAATGAACTTTCTTTTCTTATAACAACGTATTCACGAAAAATAATAAATTAAAAGTAATCATTTCAGTTAATAATTAAAACGATGCAATAAATGAAAAAAAAAAGCCTTCATTTTTATTATCTTGTGGATTTATTTTATAGTGTTTCCCCTTTTATGAAATAGAAAACCCACAAAACAAATCTGAAATAAAAAAGAAAATAAATAAAAACCGCAAAACAGAATAAATCACAAAAAATCAAAAATAAAAGAAAAAAGTCGAACCGGAAAAAAATCTCTAAACTAGATAAATTGGAAAGAAAATAATAAAAAAAATCTTTATAAAGTTGAAAATCAGGAAAATTTAAACGTATATATATCTTAGTAAAGTAAATAAAAAAACAAAAAAACCGAATAAATCAAGTAAAATCTCGAGGTAACCAAGAAATATTTTCTTATATATATTAAACTGATATTTATAATACTATAACAATAATGTTATACTTATCAAATCATTAATTAATTAAAATCTTAGCAAAGAAAATGATAGATTTAATCGATTGCGTAGTTAATTGCAATAACTATAAGACGTCAGAGCGTCGATTGTTATAAGCTAAATCGAACAGCAGTATACTCTATTTGCATGAAGGTAATGTGTCGTTAATATTGTTTTACAGCTCACAGACGAACCTAGTATTACATCAAGGGACAAACCAAACTATTGCTTTGGGAATAAATAGCTGAAGGCAGAAATATATTGCAATCAGGAGTACACACAGCAGAACTTTGTGTCCCTTTATGAATTTGCATATCAAACTGTAATTAAACTTTGTAATAAAGAATCAAAAATTCTTCATCAAAATATAAATTCTATAATTAAAATGATTCGGTAATGGTAGTAATAATTATTAATAAACTTTTAGTTTAAAACGATTTAATATGAACTAATTAATATGAGTTTATGCCAATCTATTCTGTCTTCGTACGTCAGTGTGTCTGCACATAGTTTTGCTAAATTAAATTCTGTCATTGCAGCTGTCAAAACTCTTTAATTTCCCAAATTGTTCTAGATACAATTCTTCTTAATCTACAACAAATTCACTAAATAATAAGTTGATTATCTTAACATTAAATTTAATTATATTGATTGCGATTTTTGTATGGACTAAAGAAACATTTTACTAAATAAATAATTTATAGCTGCATTGTTACATCAATAGGGATATATTTTAATTTCAAACTAAGATTAAATTTTGTTTTTCAATTCGATAAAATTAGTTATTTTTTAAACCAAATTAGATAATTTTAATCTCATTTAATTAAATTAATTTTTTTTATTTAAATTTATTTAATATAACAGGGTTTTATAAACTTATCGCTCTATTTACGCTATATAATTAATTATAAGAAAAAAATAAAAGATGGTGGTGCAGTTCAACGAATACAAATTTAGTTTGTAACAGATAAATATCCGGTGCTTAAAACAAAACAAAACGTTTGTTAAAATTCATTTCGAAACGAGAATTTATCGATAATTTCTCTAATTATAATGCGCATTTATGCATTGGTGTAAAGTGGAGTAATTCATAGCAAAGTCAACGTACGTTGCATAATATTTCCATCATAGTAATCACTGAAGAGGCATGAACGGAATATCATTCATTTGTCATTCATAGTGTAAACCTTTACATTATAAATGAGAAATGCAAATTATCGAAATCATTCATTTTGAGTGTGTGGTGAGTGTGTATCGCTATTTCCTATCTACGTCCCATTCCATTAAGTTCCATTGACATAACTTTGACCTAATGCTATAAATGTCTAACTGAAATTTGCATTTAATATTTTTGTCACGTTTAAATCATTTCTATCAACATTAAAATAAAATTGCTTAAATATTACAAAATGTATTCATATTATAAATAGAAAGCTTATCAAGAATTATCATCATTATATTATTTATATTGAAATTAATAAACTATACACTTTTAAATTTTAATGTTATATTTTATATCTATCATAATATATTAAACTAAATTGAATTCTATACATAATTATGTGGACTATATTCGCATTTAATTTATATTATCACATTAAATTTAATTTCCAGTTTTCATCTCCATCTACTCCAAAACTATTCTTTGAATGTTTATTTATCTTCCATTACCTTAATTATAATAATAATAACAACAAGGAGTTTATCTTAATAATTCTTAAATATTTTGTTATAATTAAAGCACATATGCCACAGTAAAATAAGATTACTGTTTAGTTTTCCCAAATATAAACGGTATTAGTGAGTGTAGTGATCAATGTTATTCAATTAGTGAGCGGGGTCTGTCAAACCTCAGAATAATAACCACTAATTCTATCCAATAACTGTAATAACTTGCATTTAGACAAATATACGCACTACATACGGTCGAGTTCATTTTAATAGCGCTTTTCGAAGCTTTTTTAAATAAAAAAGAATGCTTTTTAATGTATTCAAGACGTGATTACAGGTTTGAAAAGAAGTTGAAATTTTTTTGTAATTTTTAATCTCATTTAAAATTAAAATGTTATTCGAGATTTAAGAACTAACGGAGAGGAGAAAGAAAAAAGAGAAAAGAAAATTTCTGTATGTTACAATAAGCTTTGATATCCTTTCAGAAAAAGATACCAACGTAATATAATTGCTTGAATCTTTGACAGTAGAAAGGAGATGAAAATTGGGACTTTTCCTTGGTTCCTGTCAAAGGACTAGAATAGGATTAAGTGCAGTGACTGTGTTACCTTTCTCTGCTGGTCTGGACATAGCACTCGGCGGGTGGCCATTTAGTAACTTCTCTGACTTGGCATGGAAGGCTTCTGGACCTTGGGAAGAAGATGTTGAAGACGGAGGTGGGATTTCTAAAAGATGAGATCAGATAAGGGGATTAGGAAAAGGGTGGAAATATTCTGTAGATGCTATCTGAGATGTCCAGAATAATTCGAAAATATACGTCACGAGTAAATTTATTGTACGTGACAGTTACTTCTTTCCTGGAGATGTAAAGAGTGAAAAATTACAGTACAATTTAATTTAAAATTTTTAAAAGATTTTTATATACCTTAAAAAAATTCTAAATTATATTATAGAACCGTTTGCTTTTAAATCGACGACATGTAAATTAAATATAAGAAAAAATCATAAATCTTTTAACCTTTTGAAAAAAAATAAGATAAAAATCTTTTCAATAGAAAAACTTATAATCTTATCTATTAAAAGAATTTAATCTAATTCACTGCACTTATACCTGATTCTAGTTATAATTATTACTTTATACATATATAATTTAAAACTGGGTAAGAACATGTTTAAAGTAGTAGCGCCGGAAGATAATATGACGACCAGCAAACGATCATAAAGCACTAAAGTGGAATCCTATTTTTCAAAATCGAAATCCTCACTTTCATTCGTGCGTGTATCTTCCATCTATTCTATATCTTTCACCTGGAGTCTTCGATGAAATGCGTTTTCCATCAAGCGATTCACGTCTATCGAACATGGTGGTCATTGGACCAGAGCGTGAACTCTTATAGAGGTCGAGAAAAAGGTCTTACTTCTTCTTAGCAAAAACTGTCGCAAATTTCTATTCCCCCGTCAAATGCAGGAGCATTCTTTACCAAGGAAAAGAGGTCAAACTGTAAGGGGAATGGGTGTTTTTCCCACCCCAATATGACATCTTGGCCATCAGATGTTCTTGACACTTCTGTCTGTTCATAAAGTGGAAAAACCAAAAGAATGCGAAAGAATTGCTTTTCAAATGAAGATAAACGCTCCAAATCCATCCGAATTTATCTCTCTTAATCTATTTGATTCAATACAATTATATATAACTTACACATTATATCCATATATATATCTATATATATATACACATACACACATTACATTTTTAAATTTCTATTAATTAAATATGGATCAGAAATAAAAAATAAATTAAATTTTAATAACATGCAATATAATTAGCAGAAAAAGTAATTAATGAAAAAATAAAAAATTAACAAAAATTTCAATTAAAATGATTTCTAATGATCACATATGTTAATGCAATTTAATGCATTTAAGATTAAAGAGTAAAATAATAAAATGTCATGATCGTTAAAGAAAAAATTAATTTTATAACCAAGAATTTTTAAGATCGTTTGGATTTTTGAATAACATTTAATTCCAGTATTGAAGAGAGAAAAATATGTAGTAAGAAGAACTACATTTTATATTTTCTAGTTTTCAGTAAAAACAGAAAGGAAAATGAGAGAGAGAAAGAGAGAGAGTTAGGTCGAGATGCTTCACTTTTACAGTCGACATACATCGCAGTTTGGCACGTATGGCATGTATACCTTCCCAAATTGAGATGGCTCCGTGTTGCATTTTCTTCTTTTCTTGGATGAGCATGCCGCAGAAAAGAAAAAAAGACAGTCTTGGCATTCTTATAAAATCTCCAGTGCGTGCTCTTTTTTTCCCTTCTTCCTTTACTTGCACTCTCGCATCTAGTCGTAAAGAATGTAGATCTTCCTTAACGGCCGGGTCATGTTCAACTTTCTCCAGTGATCTACGTTACACTTGTGAGCTATTTATTGTCATCGAATTGGTCTCGATTCGCACGTTATCAGTAACCTCTCTGGAATGGTAGAGACTTTGTACTGAGGTTGCTAATGCGATCAGCCTTTCCTTTAAAGTCACCAACAGGAAATTAAGTGCTGGGTGAAAGAGCATTAGACAATTCGTTAGCTATAGAGTTTGAATTATCGTTCCGAATGAGTAAGGAAAGAAGATAACGTCTTGACAATATATATAGTCAGATAAAATATCGTTCGTTTCCTGCTAGTTTAGTAATTAAGTAGCTGAGTATTCTTTCCAGTTTCTAACGTTATAAATTTTGAAAGGTGATAAAAGTAATGTAACTCTAGAATTCTTGATATCTGCTAAGACCGGAAACGTTGATGTGAAATTTGACTTTTGCTTGATAATATCTGAAATATAACTTTAACACTTATACAAAACGGATCAATTAAGCGTGAAATAAAATTGAAATAGTTTTAAATTGTAAATTTATAACTTTATCTTAAATCCAACTTTCCAGTTGTCTAATGCATTTCTACTCAATTTTGAGTGGATTTTCAACAGGTGGAAATTCAATAAAATGGATAAAATGTATATAAATTATACCTAGCAAAACTTCAGTAATTTTTTATGAGTTTTATCTCGCTAATAAATAGAAAAAGATATAAGTCCTATACTGTATATATATTGTATCTGAAATTAAAATGTTTTCAGTTCCTTAAGATGATTTCTTTAATAAAAAATGTGAAAAGTAGCCTTTGAAATGTTATACAATAACAATCTAGTAGAAAGCTCCATTTAAGTATAGAAATAAAAAAAAAGAAAGAAGCAGTTGCATTTTAGAATCTGATTTTTCCTTCCCTCTTCTGTTTTCTTTCGTACTCTGCTAGATTGGTTTTATGTCCCACAGCACCTGTAGGTTAATTCTCTTCTGGCGGTGAAAAGCTTACAACTTTTCGTAAATATTGACTTGCCTCATACAATATACCTTTAGTTATGTATAGCTTTAAGGGATACACACGAAGGACGATATTGTGTAGAAATTTCTATGGTGAAATAAACTAGCAACATTCGATTCGCTTCAGGCACTGCAAAAATTCAAGAAGAGAAAAAATTTCTATTGAGAGTTTTAGTTTTATTCGAAGTCCATTTAATCTAAATTCAAGAGACTAAACCAAATACATTTGGCATTTTTATATTTTCTATCACTACACTTCGATGCATAAATTTTTATGACCGATACGAACTATCAATTCCTTTTAGTCAATAAATATACGTTTGGATGATCAGTCAATGCCACAGGAAGATCATTTCACCTAAAATCTCGAACTGAAGAGAAGCAGGAAATCTACAAGATTTCCTGGACATCAATCCAAGTTAAAATTTAGTATTCTATATTTTTTCTTTTCCTATAGTGAAATCCAAAATTGTTTTTGTAATTTGGCTATAATAAATACCAGAAATTAATCCGTACTTACCATAAAGTCTAATGGTTCCTTCAGTTTCTCCTAGAGAATTTTTGGCAACGCAAGTATAGGAGCCAAAATCTTCAGGACGGAGATCTCGCACCCTCAGTTTCATTTGCACTTTATAAATTCCAGTAGGTAGAAGCATACTATCGTATTTGGCATTAGAAAGGATCATAACTCCTCCTTCTCTGGTCCAGTAAGTTACTGATCGAGGATGAGATTCCAAATTGCAGTCCAAAGTGACATCTGTCCCTAAGGGAGCTCCTATCAACTGATTAGGTATCCATATCATCGGTGGAACTAGTAAAGAAAAAAACAAATAAAAAGAAAAATCGGTATAAAAATGAAAAACCACAAAATGTTATCTAATAACTATTTCAGCAGTTTTCTTCGGGCAATAATGAATAATTTTTTAAAAATTCTTACAATTTTTCCCACTTCACTGCTATTTTTAGAATTTTTATACTCTGACGATATTTTACTGACCCAGTAACTTAGTAATTTTTTTATGAAAATAATTTTAACTAAAAAACGAATTTTTATTATTACTTATTCATCAGAAATATTTATTAAATTTCTTGCATAAATTTCTTTAAATTTTTTTGCCAGATTTTAAAATTTGTTTATTAAGTAATTGTAATGATTAAATTTAAACAAGATGAATTTTTTTTATTTTTCGAAAATTCTATGAAACAGACTTTATTTAAGAAATAAACATTGATATTTAAGTTTGGAGTAGTTTTTGAAGCTAAAACTGTACAAAATATACAAATACCATTTCTACCGGCAACACAAATAATCGATAGAAGTGTTTACTGCAAAGCGCGAGAGTGAAGCTCGTACATCTTTTGAATATATTTACATTTATGATACAATGTTTACAAAACTGCAATGCAGAGAGTTGTCAGAGTTCTTTTATAAAATTGACAGCTTAAATTTATTCTATCTTCTTTACTCCTTTAATATTTTATGGAATTTTAATATAATTAATTTCTAAGGTAAAATTCTAAGCCTGAATAAAAATAATGATTCATCCTTGTGCGACTCTTCCTGAAATATTTATAGCCTAAAGGTTAATCGCATATAAGTACTATTTTTGAAAAAATATATTTTTAACAAAAAAATTATAAATTTATAATTTAAAAAATGCTCTTTTGTTTAAGTTGTAAAATCTGAAAGAAAAATAATAAAAATCGGAAGTTTATTATAAAAAATAAAAACAAAAAAAGAAAATGGAGTGAAGCTGGTATAGAAAAAGTAACAAAACTTAGGTAATAAACAAAAGTTTGTAATAAGAAGTCATAGCAAAACTTAAAGGGTACTTTTCAAAGAGAACAAAAAAGGATGTAAAGGAAACATTTCTATTCTTCGAACGGAAAACAAGCCACAAATTGAAGTAATCTCATCATTTCAAAGGTTTCGAGAATCTTGAAGAGTCTCCATAGAAACTTTAGTAAACTAACAGAAATCAGTCCGATATATAAAGAAATCTAAAAGCAAAAGAAGTAGATGGAGGCTGCAAACATCTTGTTATATATATATAAGAGACAAGAAGACTTACAATTTACGCTGAGAACAATACGTTTGCTAACGGATGGAGGAACACCATTAGATGCTATACATAGATAGGCACCCATGTGAAGACGGCTGATTTTTGTGACGTTCAAGTAAGGACCTTTCACAGACGCTACTGCAAAATAAAAGGAAAAACAAAATCCAATCATCTATTAGAAAAAAGAGCAAACAAAGGTAGTTCTTTAGTTTGTTTCATCTGTTAACTCACCTTTCTTTCTTCCGAATGCAATTTCTTGTCCATCCTCTCTTCTCCAAGTGACTTCGGGTTCTGGAGAACCAACAGCCACACATCTTAAACTCATGTCTGCTCCTTCCCTTATTTCGGAATCAGAACTAGTGAGAATTTCATCAATTTGGGGAGGTACTGCAACAAAAACAAGCATAAAAACACTCTTTTATAGTCGGCTTAGAGGCTAGTTCACCATTACTATGCTCAGTTTTCGACCTCCTAGAGGTCTTTTAGTCTG
>WUQG02306377.1:0-19252 GCA_011317285.2 Androctonus mauritanicus | reverse complement strand
CTCGTGTAGGGAATCATAAAATGGCATTCATTATTACCACAGTATTATTATCATAGATGATTACCATCGATGATTATTACGTTATAGCGCTATCTGCGGATTTTTTCTTTTTAGTGAAACTACAATTTCAATTTAACTTTTATTCTTTAATTTTTAAATTATTAATAACAACTAATAATTTTGACTGTCGCAGATATCCAAAAATTTGTCCTTTCTAACGATATCCTTCTTATAGAAATCGATACAGTGGTTCGACCGAAAAAGAGACATCTAGCCAGCAGCCAGTCACGTTTGACTAGTAATTTTTATATAATGATGATTTACCAATTTTAAAATTTCGATGATGATATCATAAGATATTGGAAATTAAAAAAAATAATATTCGTGATATATGAATGCTATTAGAATTATTATAGTAAGTTTGAAAGCATTTTTCTTTAGAGTGACATCAGTAGCGTACCAAGAGAGAGCGGAGGGTGGACCGCCCCAGTCTCTGATCAGGGCCTCTGAAGTACCTTAAATTTTAAGTATATGTATATATATGTAGGAATATAAAAAAGGGACTTTGTATTCTGGGAGGATGATTACGTATAAATGTGCCCTGTTTATGTTTAAAAGTTTCTGTTAGAAGGGTTGATGCTATAATTTTATAAGATATGCGCAGTTTTCCACCCCTCCTCATGCGGCAGTCCGGGTGGTAGATACGGCTCTATGTGCAGAAAGTGGATGGGTAACATTAAATGAATATTTGTGTTGGCATTTTGTATGGTGATCATTCCAATTAGAGGGACCCCAGGCCTCTCTAATAGGAATGAATAGGCGGGCCTAGATTGCTGTAGGTCCCGCTGAGTGACATACACTATAATTTTTCTTTATTATTAATAAAATCTTATCAATATTTTATAATTTATATTATAAATTTTATTTATGTTTTAAAATAATTAGTATATATTAATTTTATCTAATTTTATTTTTATCTTTTCATCAGAAAATTTTTAATATATCGATTAAATGAAAGTGCTGTTTCAAAATTTCCAAATGGGATTAAAATTTCATCTTATCATGAACAATTATTATTATTATTATTTTTAATTTTTGGACATGTAAATTCCATAAAGTATTGTTTTAAATTTAAACATTTTTAAACTTCGATGTAATCCTATTAAAATTTGTTGAACGAGCTGTTTGTCTTATTTGAAAAATAATGATTTTCAATTATTCTAAAAATTATTCGTCATTTATGATTATATTTATTAATTTATAGAATCTGCAATTCATCTTACAGTATTATTATTTTTTATTAATCTGACGTATCTGCATGAAATTTTCTCAATTTGAATACATTTTATTATAAATATATTTTCTTGATTTTTTTTTTTTTAATTCATTTTCAGTTGAAACTTCATTTAGAAAAGGGATGTATTAATGAATTACTTCCTCATATCAATACACGTTGGAATATTTTATTATCAATTCATATTGTGTTTTTAATATTTCAGGTAATTTTATAGTTATTCCAATGTAAAACGATATATACGCTATTTTCAATCAAAATTCTCAGTATTTATATTATAGAATTACAGTATGTTTAATATTAAATACAATATAAACAAAATAAATATTTAAAATATTTAAATTTGTTTAAATTAATTGTTTTTTTTTTTTTTATTAATTTCACAGTTAGTGGCGTTGGCATCAATTATCTTCCCTATTTTTAAAAAGCAAAAGAGTAATTCATCCATTGAAGCTGATGTTTAAGAAGAAAAAAAAATTACTGAAGATTAAATTCTGAAGATAGTCTTTTATAATTTTTAATAATATCTATTGATGAAACAATTTTTAATAATTTAAATAAAACAGAATATTCCTGATAACTATCCGGATAATCCTCTTTTCGTTTATTCTATATACAGTATCTTCTGAATTAGTTATAATGGCAATGTTTTTGTAGCTTAAGATTGTTTCCGAAAAATAATATGTTCATTGAGTAATTTGCATATAGTATTATTATGTCATGCAGAATGAATATAGAATGATGTAATAAGAATTTAAATTAATCTAGTAAATAGACTTATATAAAAATAATCTAAGAGGATTAGTTAAACAAAAAGTGTATAAAAAATTAAAGAAAAATTACGACAAAAAATATTAAGGAAGAATTGTCTGTTACGTACTGATCACCTAAATCGTACCTGATAGCTAGTTCGTTACACGCAGTCGGTGTGTAAAGAAATAGATATCAGGTACGATTTAGGTGACCACTACATAATAGAAACTCTCCCCTATGGTAATTTTTTTATAATTTTTATTTTCGCTTGATTATTTTTTCGCTAGTTTCAATTATTGCAAAATTAGCATTGAATTACAGTGATTATTTTTCAAATATTAATCTGAAGTAGCAAGTTCATACTTTTATATTTTACAATTTAATATATAATAAAAGCAAATCACTTTTATTAAAGGATATATAGTGTATATTGCATTAAAGAAACTTTTTTTAATAAGTTTTTAAATAAAATGCTTTTTTAATGCACGTTATTTGTTTTTCGTTGACCCATATACTGTATACTGTAGAAGTATTGTTTCATTTTTTTCTGTAATTTTATATTTCATCATTTGTTTTTAAAATAATAATAAATTCCTAATTGAATATCAACTTACAAATATATAGAAACATTAGCATCAGTTACTCAGAAAACAAAAATAAAATAAGGGTTTTTCCCTTGTTTAAAATTTTTAAATTATTTATCGATAAGCAGAATGATTCAAATTTAAAATTTGACTTAAAGTAATACATTTATTCAGAATTGATTAAATTTTTTAATAATGATAACTTTAAATACTTTTTGATAGGTTTTATTAAATTTAATGTAGAAAAATTTCTGCTAATAATATATTGTAACCAATTTCATAAATCATTTTTAAACATTTCGTCATAAATTTGTTTGAGTTAAAACTATTTTTTCTTATATGTTTGAAGTTATTAATAATTTTAATCTTAAATACTTTTATTATTCAATGTCATACAGTATTTACATCTTTCTAACTACCTTAATATTTTTCGGAAGGATTTAAGAATGTAATTTTATTTAATTTTTATCTACATTGATAAAATTAAATCTTAAAAATAATTCTTATCTACCTATTTTATTATTATACCGATCGTTGATGATCGTTTGAAAAAATTATTAATGATCAGTATAATAATAAATTTCTTGAAAAATCAGTTTCATAATAAAAAAATTTATTTGAAAAAATAAATATCCACTATAGTGATAGCATCTTTGTACCAAAGTAATCGAATTAGTTTAGTAGATTCGCAATTGATGGCTACAGGCCTTATTAATATAGATATAAAAATCTGAATTTTAATAAAAAACTGTTGTAGTTCTTTTATAATTAAGTTTTTTAGACTCATTATTACATAGCGTTTTTAATTCTTAAACAGGCAGTGTATCAGTATGCACCACCAGAAAAAAAAGTGCTTCTAACAGGCTATGGATCACATTTGTATATCCGTAGTCGCTAACGCCATTTGGTGCATAGTTTAGGGGAACTCCTGGAATTTTTGTAGAATTTTCTTTTCACACTGGTCTTAGTACTAGCTGTTTTTTTTTTTTTAAGTATTTATATCACTAACCAGTGATACATACAGTTACCACCCATGTAACATTTTATAGAATAGAAATAAAAATTTTGTTTAGAACAAATAATATAATATAATATTCATTATCTGTATAATACAATTACATTTTTTAGTTTTCCCGTTTTTTTTCAATTTTGGTCCGTTTAAGGGTTAAAAGAGATATAAAATTTACTATTATTCCATTTTTTGTATATATTGTGAAAAATTTTATAGAATAAAAAATCCTTGTAGCAAATAGTAATATCAAATTCTATTTGAATTTGATAGTATTATTTTATGAATTTTGAAAAGGTTGTCAAATGTGACTGTAACTAGGTGGGCAGGAACTAAATCATTTGCCTTCCATACAAAATATCTGAATTGATTTCAGATCCTATATTTCCAGATTTTTTCAGGGATGAGTCTTGATCTAACATATCGATCTTTATCTTTTGCCTATTGACTGACTCCAATACGGATGTGAGCTGCTCAAAATTATGATAGATCAGTTTTCAGATTCTAAATCCCATTATGAAAAATATGGAAAATGGCATAAAACTAAGAAAGAAGACATTTTTCAGCTGTATAAAGATTATAATTTATTCAATATGAAATATAAACTGCAAAATACAAAATAAAATAAATTATAAATTTAAAAAAGTAAATTTTTATTTTAAAATGTCATTAGTACTAATTGTCTTGATTCTTGAGATGAATTTTTTAATAGTAATTTATAAATCGTAATACACAAAATTTTGTTTAAATTAATGTTAATGATATTTCCAATTATTCTTCATAATTAAATACAAAACATAACATAGCATACTATATACAGAAGATCTAAAAATAAAATTATTTTCATCAGTTTCTTATAAAGTAGACCTAATTATCAGTTACATACAACAAAGATGCATTGCGCCAAATTTTTATAATAAAAAGCATAAAGAAAAATTATTCTTTATTCATCATATAGCCTACTTTAAAATGATAAGGTATTTAATTAACATTTTATGAAATTTAAGAATCATGAAAAATGATTAAATTATGAATGAATTTATAAATATGTTGCAAGCAGTATTTCAGATTTCTGCTTATACTTAATATATAAAGCATTCTTTATTTCAGAAAGAATATTTCAATATAATTATTATATATTATCAATAAAATATAGGAATAAATAGAAAAGTATTCTTTCTAATGTCTAGCTACGCATATTCTTCAAATCAATTTACTTTTTCTAAGCATCTCAAGAATTTCATAAAATATACACAGTATGTATATATATATATATATGTTATAATATAAGAATTTTATATATTTATATTTTTTCAGATCGGAGAATAAATGATAATACTTATTACAAAAAAAAAATTGCAATACATCTTATACTTAATAGAGAATCGTATTATTTTAATTAGATTCTTCCTAAGAATAGAATATTGGCATATAAAAAGATGGCCAACTTGTCTTTTGTTGCCATCGATTTACATATTTTAAATTTAGTCGAGAGTTCCTTGTTAAGGAAACATCCTAGAGCTGTACGCTAAATAATCTCAACGATTATATTATGGGAGTTTCCTCCATTCCATGACCTAGTGCGATACTATATATATGTTAATAATAAATCAAAGATCATTATATATCTTATATATCACCGAAATGTGAACGATGTATTACACATTTTCCGATAGACAAGCAGAAATTCAGATTGTGCTGCGATCTATTGAGAAAGTTTCCGCGATAGTTTTCGAATTTAAGTTAAAATTACAAAAGGTGATAAAAATTGAAATTTATTGTAATAACTTATATTTACGATTCTTGCTAATAATTCTCAATAAAATTTAATCATTAAAACATCGTATATATACAGAAAACAGTTTAATAATTTTTTTAATAACATATTAGTCGATCGAAATCGTCTTGTTGGCCCAACCTGGCATATAGAATTTATATTAATCAAATATCAATGTTTCTTTTTTTTGTGCCAACTGAAAACTTATTTTAAGTCTACGGTATTTCACGAATATAATCATGAAGGCTAGATAGATCTATATGAAAATTATTAAATTTGTCAATTTCAATCTCGATTGAATCTCATTTTACTTTTAGGGAATTTTATCCTCTAAAAATAAAATAATATGCTTACACAGAATTATGTTTTATTGATTTTATGGAAAATTCATAAAATATTTTATTTTGATAAATATGCCAAACATTTATTAAAGCTATTAAATTGGCCATCATTTATTATAATGTTTCTATTTCTCTTTAACTTTCCTTATTTTTTTAATTTTCAGATTTACTCCTTATATAATCTTAGAAACCTCCATATTTTAAAGAGATGGAGAATAGATCAGAAGTTTTTAAAATTATGCAAAGAGGGTTATCCATTAAAACAAACAAAAAAAATTTCATTTAAACCTTTAAGTGACAAATTTAAAATGCATCATTTATTAATTCTTAAACAGGCAGTGGTATAAATATATACCACCAAAAAAAATTGCTTCTAACAGGCTATAGATCACATTTGTACCATCGTACCATTTACCGTATTGTTCAGGGGAACTGGAATTTTTCTAGAATTTTCTTTTCACACTGGTCTTAGTACTAGCTGTTTTTTTAAAGTATTGATACCACTAACCAGGCAGTGGTACATACAGGTACCACTTATATAACACTTTATAGAATAGAAATAAAAACTTGTTTAGAACAAATAACATAATATCATTCATTATCTACATAGTACAATTATTATTTTTTTTAGTTTTCCCTTGTTTTTTTCAATGTTGGCCCGTTTAAGGTTTAAGTAAAATGATTGATATAATAAAAATATATAAAGAGTATTCATTTTCGAATCAAAAATAAATAATGCAAAATTTAAAGTGAACGATAAAGGTAGTATAAATTGTTCATCAAACAAATGAAATTGCTGTAGTGTGGTCTCAAATCAGTAAAATTTTTTCAGATGTATCAAATTTAAAACAGAAAGATATTCAACGAAATACACAAGCTCTCTAATAATGTTATTGTTTTTAAAATCGTCTTGATAGTTTAACAGTTGATAATAGCGAAAACAAATATTACTATAATAATTATTTAAAATATAAATATGTATAGCCTATATTAGCAATTGGTTTATAAAGTTAGTTAGAAAAAATTTTCATAAAATTGAATTTTAAATCTAATCACTAAATATCTTTAATAACTATACTGATCGATAAAAGTTGCATGTCATTCACTATAACTGGTAACTATAATAATTGTAGTTAATATAGTTTGTTATTATTTTCTATTCTTTATTAGAAACATTGAACGGCGGCCGGATGACCGAGTGGTAACGCGTTGGCGTGCACGCAAGAGGATCCGGGTTCGCGTCTCGGGTCCGGTATCTCTTGAAAAGTTTTTTCAGGGTTCTGAACCCTATCCGGCGATCACCGTCCTTCGCCATCCGCCCACTTACGGGTGTCGGTGCAGCCCGTGAGATTACTAAGGGGTGGAGCTCGAACTAGCCTCACCCCTTAGTAATCTCCCTGATTGGAAAGGAGCATAAAAATTCAAAGAAAAAAAGAAAAGAAACATTGAGCATAGCAAATTTTCATAGACCGTATAGTTGTTAGAATTAAGGAGATAAAAGATACAACATTTGTTAATTAATAATTTTAATATAAATATTTCGTGAATGGAATTTACAATTAACCTGGAATATACAATTAACCTGTGTTAACTAATGAAATTTTTCATTAGTTAACACAGGTTAATTGTATATTCCATTATATTGTATATTCCAGGTTAATTGTAAATTCCATTCACGAAATTTTTATATTAAAATTATTAATTAACAAATGTTGTATCTTTTATTTCCTTAAATCTAACAACTATACTGTCTATGAAAATTTGCTATGCTCAATGTACAGGTTAATTGTATTCACAGGTTAATTATATTCTATATATAGTAGATTTTCGATTTTACGAACTCGTACAGAACTCAAAAAAGTTGGTAAAATCGAAAGTTCAAATGGCATTAATTAACAATATGGACTTTTTGCCACCAATTAAATAGTTCGTAAAAAAGCGAGTCCACTATATGATGTATAATATTTGCCTATATGATAACCATCTTTTAATAAACAGAGCTGGCATTTTATCCCAAGTTGTGGAAAATGGTTTATGGAAACTATATAATATTTCTATTAAAAAATGATATGAAAATTAATCATAAATTTCAGAACTTTAATTCTCAGAATTAGAATCTGAATATTTTTAAATTTATTTACTGTAAATTAAAATATAATCTTTTTACATATTTTTCTACTTTCATTTTAATTCTACCATATAGAATTATTTTGTATTTGAAATATTTAACTATGAAAAAAAATAAAATAAATTATTTTGTCATATATAGGGTGACTTTTGTTTCATATTTTTTCAAATTTTATATTATAATTATTATTTGCTAAATAATTGTCTAATTATAATTAAGAAGTACTGTGTTATCTTAATTAGTTTATGGCATTTTTTCCATATATATGAGGAAAATAAAAAATTTTCTTTATGTATATGGAAAAAATACGTAAAAAACGTCAGTTTTATATAGATTTTTACTTTATTTCTTGTTAATAAAACAACCACTATATTTTATTCATTAATTAAAAAACTAAATGTCTGTTGTTTAGTTTTTTAATTAATTAAACTAAATGGTTGTTTTTAGTGGCTTTATTAAATGTTTCGACTATTATTCAGTCATTCGTTCATATCGAAAAATAAAGAAATGAATTTATCAGTCAAATTCTATAGCAGAGGAAAAACTTTATAAAAATTAACAATAAAAATGTGAAGAAGTAAAAGAATATCTTGAATAGCCATAGTGATTTTTTTAACATTGACATCTGAAACTAAGTAATTATATAAATTATCATAATATAATAATAACTTTTGTGATTTTGGATATTTTTCTTTCCGTAAGCATGCAATTCTATAACCACCTACTGTATATTATTCATCAAAATCATGAAAGCATGAATGCCATTTGGGACGATAATCCTATTTTATTGTCCCAAATGGCATTCAAATAATAATTTTATTAATCATTAAATAAAATAGCATTAATTAAATGATCTTAAAATAAAGATATACAAATTTTATGACTATTTTCAAGCATAATTTCTTAAAGTTTTTCAAATTTAATAATAGTGATTCATTCCAAAAGGGAATTTATGCTTAAAATTGCATTATAATCACTTATTACAGTTGAATTTTCACCGCAAGCAGAACTAGAAGGTAAGGTATATTAATATTAAATATATTTATTTATATTTAGTTAATTATAATGTTCTGATTGAAAAAATATAAATAAATCAAAAGTTTAATACCAAATTTAGATGAGAGAAAGAATTATAAATTTGTTGAATATAAGAAAAAATTAATAATTAGATGTGCATTTTTCGCAATACAAAGGTCAATAGGAACAAATAATATTTATAAAGTTGAAATATTATCGTTGTTGATCTCAGGTGATAAATAACGTTTGGGAATTTAATAACAATTTAAATTCGTTTAATAATTATAATGAATCACTTTTAAAAAGCATAATATTTTATGTAAATTTGAATAAAAATCTTTTAGGTATTGAAGGCAAAAAGAATCCTCCTTTATACTGCCATCAAAAAATTTAAATAACTGTTATTATGTTTAACAACTGTTTATTTTTAATATTACAAAGTGTTATTTGATAACCTTTCTTGTTTTTAGTTCATAATAATTTAAACAATGTTATTGAAAATAAATTTAAACTAAATACATATTTCTCAAATGACGTGTTTTTTTTTTTAGGAATAGCAAATCATTTCCTCTTGTTTGTCGATTTATTTTTTATCATCGCCAAGCCGTCTCTGCAACAATTAGAAAAATGAAAAAATCTTTAATCCCTAAAATATCTTTTGGTCTATTAATAGTAAGTTGAAAATTTTTAAAAATCTCTTAAAATTACTTAACTTTAGAAAAAAATTTATTATAAGTTTTTAAATCGTAAATTTAAGAAATTATTAAATATTAATAGTTGAATTTAATTTTAAAACTTTTAAGATATTAATATGTATATTTTGAGGTATAGAATATTATAATTTTTACATATTTTAATAAAAATTTTTGTAATTATTAATAGCAACTGTTGGTGAAGATATCGATATTTGTCTGATTTAAGTAATGAATATGCCTATCTATCATTGTATAGGATATTACAAGAAAAAAAGTTTAAAAAAATATTTAAATCATTAATTACTTTAACAAATTTACAAATACTGTAACTAAAAGTTAAAAAAAAAGATTTATTTTAATTTAATAAAACTGATTTTATGTTATTAACAATAATTATTCTCATATATTTACCGCTTATGTTTAATATAGAGTTATTTAGGAAGTGTTAATTATTCTAAAAATCGAGACTATATTAATTATAATTTTATAGAATTATGAATAAATAATAACTGTTAATTATATCTTTTCAATAGTGTGTAAATCTTGTTGTACTCGGATTAGCTATTTCCACTTTGCAAGATGATATTATGCAGCATTTATATTATACGAAAGGTCCCAAAGGTGAACCATATATTCAAAGCACCGCATTTGTAATAAGTTTGCAAATTTCAATATTTCTAGTTGTTTTTTCCTTAATTTCTTCGGCAATTGGAATATTTGGAGATATTAGAAATAAATATGTTAAAATAACGGTAAGTCTACCTATTATAATTTCACCCAAACTTTATTAGGAATATGCTAAATATATATTTATACTTTTAATAATTATTTGATAAAAATTTATTATTTTATAATTCAATAAATATTTTGCGTAAACGCTAATATATTGTTTCGATGAAAGATTAAGATAATTTAATTATTAATTTGTTAATAATTATAATATTTTTCTTTCTCATTCTAACTCACCATTTTAACTCACCATTTTAACTCTTTATAATGACATTAATTTTTATGGCCTAATTTTTGATTAAACTTCAGAATTTATTCATGAAAAAAATTCTAGAATTAAGTTGAAGCTAGATAATAGCATAAAATTAGTGAATTACGGAGAAGTCTGAAATAATAACTATTCAAGTCTTATTAAAGGGGAAAAAATTTGTTTTTAGAAATGGTGAACTTGTTTGCGCCATTTTTCCCCTCTTAATTAATTAAATCTCAATGAATAATATTTGATGGAAATAGTAAATGATACTTAAAAGTTTCATTTATTTCTAAATATAGATTCTAATGCATATACAGTATTAAATTGGAAGCAGTAAATGTGCAAACTGAGTAGAAATGTGGATACCATAAATTGAAATTGTTTTTCCGAGTAAATCTTATCATCAAAATGAAAATAACTGCTGCTCTAACCAATGTATTAAAAGTTTAATGCTTTAACTTTTGAAATCTAAACGAAATATATATATATAAATTCATTCATTCTAAGAGATATTGCGCGAACTTAAAGACATTTACAAAAACAATTGTTTATACAATTATAACAAGTGAAAAATATTTTCATTTTATTTTACAAGTAAATTATTTTTATGATGTGATTTAAGCATATTTACTATGCTTAGTTCACAAAAATATAAAAAGACCATGACACTAGATAATATTCTAAAATCATAATGTTAGAAATATTTAGTTAAAAAAATATCATGTAAATTTAATATCGCGTCATTAGCAGGAAAAGAAAAAAGCTAATATTTTTGAAAATATTTTTCAGAATCGAATTATATTCATTTAAAAACGTTTTAAAGATAATTTACAATAATTTTATATAATTTTTTTCTATATAGTTATTGTCAATCTGCCAGAAAAATACTTCAAAAACAAAAAGCTTGTAGAACATTCAAATTTTAGGAAGTCTTTCCGCTTTATCCGAAATTTTCATTAATTAATTTTAAACTCTTTTGTCAGGTTAGGTTAGTTTAATTAAGTCACCATATAGCACGAAGGTTATACTATATCTGGCAGGCAGCCAATTAAAATATAAGTAAAGATTTTTGTAACGAAAATTATTTTATAGCAATTTTTCAAAAACATTTTGAATTAGTATAACATTGATATGCTCAACAAACAGTTTTGTAGAATTTTTTTAAATTTCGGAATAACACAATTTTATAATGAAATTAGAAAAGTGTTTAAATCGGCCGGATGGACGCGTGATAAAGCTATTGCTCATCACCCTAGAGGACCGGGTTCAAATCGAATCCCACACCTCCAGTTTTTCAGGAGGACTGAAAAACCACTGCCACTGAACCCCATCGTTCAACTATCCTGTTGACTCTATCATGGGTGTTGGCCAGCCAGTGATGGGTTAAGTTTGTTTTATTTATATACAATAAAATTCGCTTAAAATCAGAGTTTTTCAAACTGTGGGGCACTAGTCTATTGCAAAGGGAGCGCAAGAATTAACAAAAACGTCATTTTTGAGACAATCGAGCAAAAAATAAATTCAAATTCTTGTCGAAAAAGCTAAATCAGAAAAAGCGTTATGAATATATAGCCTATAACCATATACCTAGAAACATTCTACTGTAGCTGTTTTAAAGTTAAAATATCGATCTGGTTTTTGTGATTAAAAAAAGTTGTGAATAGCGAAAAAGTTGTGAAGCTGTGTCTTCAATGATACCCTGATTTGAGAGAATTTGTGTTGAAAAATAAGCCACTATCGCATTAAATATTATGTTATATTAAACATGTATTGTATTTTCCGTTTTTTTGTAAAATTTATTTAATTGTATTAAAAATTATTACACCATAATAAATATATATTTTTTATATATAAGAAATTTATTTATACAAAATATGATATATTGTTTTATAATATTAAATTGTAAGTAGAAAGTATTTATAAAATTAGGTTGTTATGAAAATGGGGAGTGAACCAATTTTTTATGGATAAAAAGGGGGCACAGACAGAAAGTTTGGAAACCACTGGTTTAAATCATAAATTCAATTTAATAACTATTTGTAATTGATATTTCAATATTGAATTCATATATTAGTCAGCTTGCATATATATTTTGGAAAGTAATAAATAAAATTTAAGTGGTAGTCATGAATATTATTTAAAAATTTACGGAACATTTGTTTTGTTATAATTTTAATTGAATAAATTGTATTTTTATATTTTATTAAATTTCCTAATTTACTTTTTAAATTTTTAGATCATGACCTGTTTGACGATTGCAATTCTCTTGAATTTAGCTGAAATCATTATTCTTTTTATTGAACCAGATATAACGGTAGGTAGAAAGTTTGTTAAAATTTACAAATATCTGTCTCACAAGTCAGTAAATAATATATACTGTATTTCAAAATATCAAATTTTGTATTTTCATTAGACGATTGTTGCTTCATATGACTCATTTCTGTTGCAAACAAAATTTTTTCTCTTATCTACTCAACATTAAAGCTAAATTAAATATCATTGAAAAATATTGTTTGAGTCATTCCAAAAGTTTTAAATATTATAAATAAAAATAGAAATTGTTAAAGTAATTATAACATATAAGATATATAAAATTGTCATTGGTTAGTAAAGAAATTTCTTAAAAGGCAGAGGAATCTCTTATAATTTTTATTTTTTATATCGCTAAAATGTAGAACTAACTTGTAAGACTAAGGAATTTGCTTCATTAAAGATATATAGTATAAATCACATATAATACTTTTACATAAAGTATAAATTACATATAATACTTTTTAAATAAAATAATAACTTCCACAAAATCATATTAGAATTAGGGATACGGCCAATCCCGCCAACCATATAATTTTATTATGTGTCTTTCATTTGATATGCAAATTCTAATTAAATAATGATTACTTTTAGACTTTAATTTGTCTAAAAGTAATCATTATTTAATTAGAATTTACATATCAAATGAAGGACACATAATAAAATTATATGGTTGGCGGGATTGGCCACATAAAAATCTTCTCAGATCAGATCGGCTTTCCACAAGACCTGATCTTGTGGAAAACCGATCTGATCTGAGATCACTCTGAAAAATTCATATAGGGAGCTCGAACTCAGTCCGTCGATATCCATCCTCTACAGTCCTGCCGATCACTCCACAAGTATGGGCGAGTTGTGGCAAGCCCACACTTGTGGAGCTTGCCACAAATGAACTATGATCAGAAAGTGGTGTCATCTGAAAAAAAAAGAAAAAAGTTATATGTGATTAACATTGCCATCAATTTTGACATATTTACATCTCATCATTTAATATAAGACTCCTTTATACCTAATTGTTCAACGTGGTATAAATTTCTTAGTTTTTCCTTTAGTTTTCGCTTAATTATAATTAATATTATTTATAAAATTAAAAAATTCAATTTAATATTTTCACATTCCATTTTTATGCCATTATTATAAATGATACAGTATATCATTTATAATAATGGCATAAAAAGTGGATTTGTTAAAAACTATTGAATAAATAAATAATATAAATAAATTTAAATATGGATATATGTAATTTTATTTATTAAATAATTGAATAAATAAATATACAGTATTTTAATTTGCAATTGTATTATAGGTATATATTATAATATTCTTTAAGTATTTATTGAAATATAATATAGCCTATATTTGTATATAGTTCTATTATGCAATATATTATTATATTATATATTTTGAATAATATAAAGTCGGGAAAGACGGTAGTGATAATGGGAGAGATGGCACAGGTAAGTATATTCACATTCTGGAACCAAAATGGCGTTGTGGTAATGATTACGGCATACAGTAACTGCCATTCATTTCTCTGAACAGCGTGAACGCTGATTTGCTTTATCTAACTCAATTAAATAATCCATATTATATTTCAGCATGCTTACAAACTTTACAATTGTTTTTTTTATAATAAAAATATAAGATCAGAACAACGGCTTCTTTTAAAGTAACTGTTATGTATGACTAATGTAGTGTCTATAGCAGTGTTCCAGTCCTAAATTAAGACCATTCATTTAGTCAGTAAAGAACACATGGCTGCTCAATCCCAGCCAACGTCATCGGCTGAGATGGCGCAGGCACTATTTTTGATTGATGTCCATTATTGTTCTTTCATTTTCATGGCCTAATATCAATGACGGTCCTAAGCTTTTCTTGTCAGTGTTTCCAACTTTAAGCCTCATCCTTAATGTGATAAGAATATCCCAAACTGCCTGGTCACTTCATTTAAGCCTATATTGCTATCTCTTACTGAATGCATAGCTGAAGTCAGCTGCTCCTCAGTCCTTATGCCTCTGAGCAACTTCCTTTGCGTTTGTAATCGATGGGCATCTATAAAGTGAAGAAATCTTATTTTACTGTTGGAATAGATAGCCTGCGCCATCTCACCCAATGTTGTTGAATGAAATGGTTTTTCAAGTTTTTAAAAATTGTTTATTTTGTTACTTTTTTCATTTTGATTAACTAACTTTTGATATTACTTGTGCATATGGTTCCATATAAGCTATTTTGAAATAATAAAAGCTTTTGATTGTGAATATTAATTATTTTATCAGTAAACAAAAAAAAAAGGATGTGCCATCTCTCCCAATTTTACACTATTAAACAGTAAATATTAAAAGAATCTTCTAATATTAATTTTTGAACATAAATTCATATTTTACAGAACAAAGTTAAGTTAATTACCCTATTAAACGAAGAGATGAATAAATTTTTCAGTGCAAATAAATCTACTTTTATGGACACCATACAACTTCAGGCAAGTTAATTTATGTTTTAACGGAAATAATTTTTTTTATAAATATCTAAATATAAATAAGATATTTCATTATCCTTATATTTATATTTAATGTATATTTCAAATGATAGTTAAATTGTTGCGGTATATTTGGATGGAGAGATTATCAAAGAAAAAGTGATGGTAAAGATCTGGCACCAAAATCATGTGTAAGATATTAATAATATAATTTTTATGCTATAAATTCTATTTTCAAGTCTTGATAATTTATATACAGTTGTATGATATTTAATATGATGTTTCAATTTATATAATCAGATTTTAAAAGTTGTAGAAAAAACATTCATCAAGAAAATCAATTATTTTTATGATTTTTTTTAACCACTGTTTAATTTTGAACTAATTAGTTTAAATATCCAACGTATTTACAATTAATATTTTAAATCTAATATTTAAATCCTTATTAAAGTATGTGAAATAAATTCATTATCACATATATGAAAGCTATTCAGATACGAATACATTTAATAAAATTCTGTAGTCAGATGAAAAACAAGGTAAAATAAAATATTGCAATTTTGAGAAATGCAATTTAAACATATTTCTGTTTTAGTTCTTCATTTTTCTTTTGAAACAAGGTACGTATGTTATATAAAATTTTGGAAATTTATTTTTAATATAATTATGAACTTATCTTGTTTTCCATGAACAAAACAACGAAAATGCCGTGAAAATATTATTTTATTGATAAAAAATAGTACAAAATAAATGTATATAGGACTAGAAAAAACTCGAATGACTAGGCAGGCCATACTATAAAAACTTATTCTTACTTATTCATAAAAATGACTAATATATGCAAGGGTATTTTCTTATTGAATTAATTAAGTTGAATATGCCTATTAGATTTACTAGACACTCAGATTTATTGTTCGTTCCTTATAGTTGTTTATCAAAACTTTTAAATTCTTTTTTTCTCAGAGCCTTGAGGAATTATAACCTGATCTATAGAAATTCTTAGATTATTGTATGTGGGTCTTGGGGGTTACCATATATTTTTGTATTTGTGGTAAATAAATAAATAAAATAAAATATATTGGAAATCAGAGCATTCGTTTTCTGAGTCACTTTCTGGATTCTACTAACTATATTTTCTGATTCTGTGCCAAACACTTTATCGTAGGTTTTTTTCTTGATATAAGTTAGAAACTGTTTAATATAATATTAACATCAGCATGTATCATCCGGATTGGCCGAGTGGAAACATTTTGACTTTCCACTCTGGAGGACCTGGTCAAATCTCGAGTCTCCTCCCTTGAAAATGTTTATCATGGGGTCCGAGCCAGGCCCGTCAATCCCTGTCCTCCACAATCTTTGAAAAGGTTTGTTTCGCCCGCCTTAATATTCTCCCAGAATGGAAAGTAGCGTCATCTGCTGACAAAAAAAAAAAAAAATCAGCGAATTTCTTTGGTGAGAAGATACTTATTGATTTTACATTTTGTAATCAGTATATAAATAAATGAAAAATAATAGCGAAGAAAAAAATTTAATAACAAAATAAGGAAAAAAATGAAAAAATAACATCATAAAACTTAAAATGACTAGTTTCATACCGCCATGACTGCAGCTTAATAATCGCATAGACAGTAATGATTATCTACCGATAGAATGAGGAAAGTGACACATACAGGGTGTTTCAAAACTATATGTCAGAAATGTAAAGGCAGGTAGAGGGACCTAAATAAGCAGATTTCATATAGGAATGTGGGTGCGGAAATGCCACGAGGGGGTGCTGTTGAGTTCGACGGATGAAAGTCTTCGCTGGCTAGAATCGTCATTCCCCGCACGGATTTTGAGAAACATTTGATGTGCTTGGATTTCTTCTTTTGGGGTCACATTAAAAGCATGGTGTACGATAGTCCCATAACATGTGAAGATCTTCTTCACATGTTATGGGACTATCGTACACCATGCTTTTAATGCCCTATTGTCTGTTGCTGCTGGAAATGTGCGTGACATGTCTGACGTTTTTACTAATGCAATCCATGCGCCGCCGCTTTGAATCTTGTATCGCTGTTAGTAGTCGCTCTTTCGAGCAGCTATTGTAAACTGTTTGATAAATTGTTGCTATCTTTTGTCTTTTATTTGTCTTTGCACTTACCTGTTGTCAATACTGCCTTACATGCTAGCACTTCAACGCTGCATTTCCGCACGCACATTCCTATACGAAATCTACTTATTTAGGACCCCTCTACTTGCCTTTACATTTCTGACATATAGTTTTGAAACACCCTGTATAGTTGCTTATTCAGCTATTGCTTTCAAAAATCATTTTCCATATGAAAAGAAACTATAGAATAACAAGGTAAATGCAATTCTCCGTCGGCCGGATTAGCCTCGTGGAAACGCTTCGGCTTTCTACTCTGGAGGACCCGGGTTCGAGTCTCGGGTCCCACCCCTTGAAAATATTTATCATAGGGTACGTGTTGACAAAAAAAAATGTAGAATGATTTCATTTAAACAGAATTATACGAAAGAATAGTGAACACATGAGGAAATAAAGTTTATGGTAATAATATAAAGAATTTTTCTTATGCAATATAAAGCCATGTTTCTTCCATTATGAAAGGTTCGGGTTCAGTTCTCAGCTCATAATTCTAGGAAGATTCGCAAAAAGAAAATCATCCTGAACTTTCCTGGAAAACCTCTTGATTGTTTAAAACTATATGACATTATGTTGAAACAATTATAACAGTTGTATTTTCTTTGAAATTGGTATAGTTATAATAAAGATACAATTGTTACAATTATACAGAATTTCTTCGAATATAAATTTCTGAAGCCCTCTGGTCATAAACATTCATCCTTAGTTTCGTAAGAAGTTTATTTAACACGAACTCTTGATGAATCCAAAATTTTTCTCCGAGTTCACATGGTTCATCAACCTAGTTTATTCACTATTGATCTAGGAAACACTTCATTGATGATACAATACAGGATATAATTCTTTGCAATTATTGCCAATACATTGTTTGCATTATCACTTTATAGGTACATTTATTAAATAATTTAAATCTATTAATAAAAATAAAAAAATCATTATTTACAGTTAATTACAGAATAGAGCGCACTGCATCGAAAAATTATAAATTAGGCAATACAGGCATAGTCATCGAAGAGGGAACAGTAGTGGTTGTACCCATTTACGCCCTTAACCACGATCCTAAGTATTTTCCAGATCCAGATAAGTTCGATCCAGAAAGGTAACATTTTAAACCTCAAAATTTTGAATAATTTTAAGTTTTCTATAATTATATAATGGAAATTTATATTTTAGATTTTTATCGGATAAGGACAAAGTAGTTCCTTTTACAAATTTGTCTTTTGGAGTTGGTCCAAGGATCTGTTTAGGAATGAGATTCGCAATGATGGAGATCAAAATGGCTATAGCAAAAATTTTACAAAATATTCGGTTTAAACCTGGAATTAATACAAAGGTTGACAATATTTTTCTGTTTTTATTGTGTATTTAAGTTAATTTGTTGTATTGAATCAATGAAAACATTTTATTTATATAATAGGAAGAACCTGTGTCTTTTGGAGGAAGAGGTTTCAATTGTCCAAAGGATGTATTTTTGAAGATCGAAATAAGGAAATAGGATTTCACAAAAATTCCTATAGGCCTATTTGTGATAAGTTAATCAATAAAAGAAAGAAATTCAGTGCAAAATTTATCTTTTCTATTTATTACCTTAAAATTTTTATAATGGATTTTGTTAGAGAGCGCTGCTTTGAACCGATATAATTACTCGTATACAGTGAAACCTAACCTAACGGACACCCCTCAATAATGGACACTTTGTAATTCCCCGGCAGTAATACATGGATGTCTATGGGAGCATCC
>WUQG02306266.1:0-19254 GCA_011317285.2 Androctonus mauritanicus | reverse complement strand
ATCAATATTAATTAATTAATTTAATTAATTTTACTGCGCAGGATTGCGAGCCGATTAAATCGGCTTCGGCAGGCCTATGGTTAAATGTTCTTTAGTTTTAAGAAAAACTACCAGTAATTATCAGATACAGCAATTTATGGAAATTTGATTTTACATAAATTTCTAATAAAAATTTTTAAAATTTTCTCATTGTATAGAAATTTTAAAAAGTATAGTTATGGCTTCTCAGATACAAAGATTGCATTCTTGAAAAATACAATTAACAAAAGGATACGTGAAGAGAAAAATTTACAAGGAAAATGGAAGCTTTGTTCTACAGCCACAATCATATATAGATTTGTTAAATGTTTACATAGCCAAACTATTAATAACATATTAATATATAACATACAGTTACATAAATATTCCATTGAATATTTAAGATGACTTTTAGCAAAAAGAATTTTCTATGATTTTGACAGAAAATAATAAAGAATAGTTTGAACATTATTATTTCTTTACTATGAGATATGCATGTTGATTTAATTTAATTATACTGTATATATAGATAAGCAATTGATTAAACAATAAAATTTTGGATATATTCAATTGTATTTTTTTTTAAATATTTTGATTAGTGAAAATATAATTTATATAAAATGCATAAAGATAAATAAAAAATATGAAAATTATTCATGATTACTTGTTACGAATGTTGTGTGTTTGTTAGGGAGATGATTTATACTATGAATCAAGTTGTATTAAATATGTATACTTATACTATTCTATAGAAGCTAGATATTAATATATTAAAAATATTATTTATATTAATAGATTAGTCATTTTGTATTAAGTAGAAAAAATATCATCTTAATCTAAATCCAGATTTTTCAGATAGAAAAGTACTGATTTTTCAATTAAAAGATCTAAATTAATTCTAGGATTTTATTTCATTTACAATGTTGAACTGGCTGGCCAGGATAATGGAAGTTAATTGATAATCTGTCATCATTGTAAATAAATAATTTTGAAATAATTTTTTTTATTAAACCAGCAAGTCTACATTTTTAATATTATCAGAATCTAAATGTTTTTCCAATACAGCCCTATCCATTGATTTTAATTTTTCACTTTCTGTTGTTAATTCTATTTGAGTAGCTTATAATATATTTTGATAAAACTCTGCTGATTACATGATATAAAATAACAAAAAATGAACTTCTTGAAGAACATATTCTTGAAAAGCATAATAATAAATTAGCTTTTAATGGGCAGTTTTTGATATGATATTAAGATATTACTGTATAGTACATATATATAGTAATTATATGCTAGATATATAATTATTAAATTTAATTTCCATAAAACTTGTAATCTGTAAATGATTTGGAATGAGTTATTTATGTAAATGAAAATATTGCTGTATTATAAAAATAAAATTATGATTCTTCTTTTTATATTCTTTTATGGATATTGAATATACAATTAAATTAAATTTAATAAAATATTTTATGATCTATCTTACAGATTCATATCATGCAAGTCATAATACGAAGAAAACAAATGAATTTTCAGATAAGCACAAAACTAGTAAAACTCATAATAATGCTCAAATTAAGGATACTGGAACTCAAAGATTACTTTTTGCTGGTCTTTCAACAGAAATGGTTGTTGGTATAGCATTTGCATCATTTGTGACAGGTGCAGGTTTGATGTCACTGCTGTGGTTCATTCATCTTAGAACAGGTAAATATGATTTATTAAATATTATATATATTTGATATATAATAAATAAATGATAGGATTTGATAATTCTCTGCAAAATATTTAACTGATATCAGACTTCTTGAAGAAATTGCAACAGATAAAAAATAACCATACACATCATTCAAACTTTGTTATCAATATACAGTATTGAAATAAACAAACTGTTACCAATCACATGAACCAATTTGAAGATATATAATATATGATGATAGATATATTAGATTTGTACTAAGTTTTTGTAATATAAAATTATATCAATATTAATTGCAACAATATAGAAGTTATGCTAACTTACTTTGCATTACAATTTACAGTATATAAAGACAATGTTTAAAAAATCATAATAAAGGACTATAGATTATAAATGGAAAATTATAAATAATGGATTATAAACTTAAACATTTATAAAATCATATATATAGTAAAATAAAATCATATATATGTGAAATTCCATATTTACAAATATCCTTAAGATATTTTTTGTTATACTCAATAATTGGAGAATTTGAATTTTAAATTAAAAGAAAATAAACTAAAAAATATTTAACATAAAAAATAATTTGTTTTTAGAAATTTATATTTTAAATTTTATTTTTGCAATATTTATTACCTGTGTATAAATTTTTTTAATATATTTATTTGAAAAAATGTAAATATATATATATAGATTTGTTATCAATTTTAAATTTAATTACTATAATACATTATGCATTTATTTAATTGTATAAATATATTTCTGATGCTTAATTTATAGTTTAGAAGGAAAATTTTTAATCTAATTTTAATAAAAATCCTCCAAAAAAGGCACTTGGATCTCTAAAAAATTAGATAAAATCATAATTCATTTTTTTGTTTGTTTAGACTTATTTCTATACAGCATTTGCTTCATTAGTAATATCAGAAACTGAAATAATTTTATTTTTTATCACAAATAATTTATTTTATTAGATAGTTTAATGTAGTAAATCATTATTCAATCAGAATTTAAAGTGTTATAGACAAATTAAATTTTTTTGTAAAATTTTTTAATGTAAAATTTAGAGAGTCTAACAGAATATTTATTTCAATAAATGTTTTAAGTAAATACATCTCAATATGAGAAATTAGCATGAACAATAATAATTAATATAATTTAAGCATAAGATAAAAAATAGAAATTTTAATTAATTGTTTTCATCAAATTATTTTGAATTCTTGTGTATCATATTAATATAATTTATATTAGATATTTCAAAAAAAGCATTTATTATCAGGTTAATTAAGTCCACTAAAACGGCAGTTGTGGTGATAAGTACACTCTTTATTCCTAACGTTTTCGACAAATTACAACTTTGTCATCTTCAGGGAATAACAGTCAATAACTTGGAACATTTTGAACATAATTCTAAATAAAGTACAAAAATAAAGTACAATTTTTGTACTTTATTTAGAATTATGTTCAAAATGTTCCAAGTTATTGACCATTATTCCCTAAGATGACAAAGTTGTAATTTGTCAAAAACGTTAGGAATAAAGAGTGTACTTATTACCACAACTGCTGTTTTAGTGGACTTAATTAACCTGATAGTAAATAAGTGTTTTAGGCAGTGTAAAAATATTACTTATGAACTGCATTTATTATATCAGTATTAATTATCCTATATTATTTTAAGAAAACAGTTTCACATACCAATTATTGAATGAAATTCATTTGTTTGTATTATAATGGTTAAACGATTATTATGCTTGGAAGAATATGGAAATAAACAATCCTATGAGGCAAAGTAAAAAGACAATCACTGGACCAAATTTTAAAATCCATGATATTGATTAATTTTATATCTTCATTATCCTTATTCAAATACAAAATAATAAATTCCAAAAACTTGCTCTTATTTTATAAAAAGCATTTTTTATTCAATATAGAATGTTTTGAAATAATAACAAATCTCATCTTCAGTAATATAGTATTTAATTAATTCTTACAAACTCTTTTTACTGAAAATAAATTACAAATAAATGTTATTGTCAGTAATGAGAATTTAATTTATAAGAATTAGTTAATTATTGTAATAGTAAAAAATGTATATATCATCAAAAATTTTGTATTGAATAAATTTTTTCTACAAAGAGCTTGTTTCTGGAAATTAATTTTATGATTACATATTAATTCACTAAAAACATTTTCTAATTAAAATGCATAAAATATATAAAATTAATAATTTAGTTAAACACCTAAATTATTAGTTTTAGAATTAACAGAATATTTATTTATATTTTAATATAGAGAAGTTAATGATTAAAATTTTAAATTTAAAATTAAATTAAAAATAAAATTTAAAAAATTATTTTATACTTACAATATTATAAACTATAAAATCTGTTTCAGTTTAAAGTTTAGGGGAAAAATTGAATTTTAAATATTATCCTAATATTTAATTTAATATAATAAAATAAAAATATATATTTTTTTCATTTATTATTGAAATTTAAAAATTAAACATATAAAATATATTTACATTGTAATGTTTATTCCAGATCCTACACGACAGGATCAGAATCATCAGCACAATCCCCATCGCCATCACCATTCTGGCTGTGATCTTTCTGGTCAGAGTGGAAGTTCAACTCCTAGTTCTCAAGCACCAATGACAACTCATTCCTGTGGCTAACTGCTCATAATGGACTCTTTAGTATAACTATCTCTCAGCAACGAGTAGGATAACAAACTGTATTGATCTGACAAAAATATAGAAAATTTATAATTTTTACTGAAACATATCAATAAAGTTTGTTTGAGAGATGAACAGATTTTGTACAGATGACACATAATTAAGATTACTGATCTTCTCTCAAACATCTTCATTTATTTAAACAAAATTTTCTTTATTTCATTAAATAAATAAATAAGTAGTATTTTCAGATCAGTACTTTTTGTAATCTTACTCTTTTAATAATGGTAATTGTCATGCAAATGCCTTATCCTATAAGTCAGTGTATGGCATCAGTTCCTGATTCAACTCATTCCATTGAGGTGAGTTGAGGCCCTCACTATTTTATATTGGTAATCGGTACCATTCGGCCTCGTTTACTCTCAGGTCAATTTGAATTATTGTCACTGTTGTTCCTTCATTGTTGTAGTCATCTTGTCTGCCATTATATGTATTGTTTATTCACGGATGACGGCAGTGCCTATCTTTTCACAATTTTCTTTGATGAGATGAACGGAAAAGCAGCATGCAGAAAAGTATTAAAAACAGTTTATAACATTACATAATTGTGTATATCAAATATCTCAATATCTAATTCTTGCTATAAATATTTATGAGTTTGTTTTAAGGATGTTAATGAAACAAAGTTTATAGCATTCTTATCTTATCACATGACTACTTTAACAGAAGAGAATTGCCTTTTAAATTTATTGAACTGTTTAAATTTCCCATCATATTCTATATTATCTTTAAAAATCTTTTTAAAGTTTGAATTAATTATATGATCTCATATAAATTTTTATCTATTTTATTCATTATTATTTTGGGGACATTATGGCCAGTACATCAAATTGTTTTAATTATAAAGTTTTTAGCTCCTAGAGCTTCTTATTCTGGCATATTGCTTTTCCGTACCATAACTGCAGATTTCATGCACCGTGTTGTTCCCGTTTTCTAACTGTCTATAAGTAACCTGTAATATATTAAGTTGATGAAAAAATATTGACAAGCTGGGAGATAGCAACAACACGAATTAGCTGTTATTAAATAATAGAGCTCACTGTACTTAGAAAACTGTGTTGCTGGATGGTAAAGTAGAATATTTATACAAATATATATATACATACACACAAATATAAAACTCTGTGGAGTAGTATTTTCTTTTGAAAGTCCATATAAAAAACCAAATATGCCTTCAATAAATTATTACATTGTGTACTTAATAAGAAGAAATATATTTTCTAAGATATTACTTTTTCAATGATCTACCTCAGAAGATTGTTGCCTGCATTATGATGGTCTTGTATGTGCTGATAGAGGGATTGTGCTATTTAGACAAGAGCTTGGATTGTGAAATCTGGAGGAAAATTATTTTTATTTGACTGTTAGATTGGTATAAGTTTAGTTTAAGAGACAGATCAAGAATGAAAAAGAGAAGAAACTTTTATTTGAAAGAAAGCATTCTGCAGCTTCATAGGAGAATTTGGAATGTAAATTTTTGCAGCAATGCTTCAAGAAGTAATTTAATTTTTTAAATATTAGTAGCACTGCTAGATAAATATTTTCTGCTCCATACACAAGAGCACATATTTTTGGTTATTGTGTAGAATGTGAAGAATGAAAGAATCTTCCAGAATTCATTTAAATTGTTTCTGGATGATGAGGTATGTACTTATAATAGTCCTATGTCTTAGATGCCAATTTTTATTTCATGTCTGTCTTGTAGTGTGAGCTAAATGTTACTTACTGTGTCCAGTAGAACCTAATAATTTGAGAATCTGAATTAGTCTTTGGTAGCATGTATTCGTCTTTATAAAGTATATCTAAATGACATGGCGGACCAATCCGTTGACATTTCCTTTGGCACCATATGACTACTGACATAGTTCCTAATTTGAAAATATAATAATGTTATTTGATTTGTTTTAATACCTGATGAAATGTTACAAAAATTTATGTTCAAAGTTTCTGCTGATAAATATTTATTGGTGGTTAGTTAACTTCTCTAAAGTTACCTTATTTATAAATATAAACAAACAAATCTCATAAATATTTTTCATTTGTTGAAATAGCATTTGATTTTATAATTACTTAATTTATTCTTATGTTTATATTTGTACATGGAACAATGTACCTGAAACTGTGCCTCTATAAAAATTACCTCATGCCAAAGATATTTTATCCTTAAGTTTATCAATTCATCTCTTAAAACATTTTGCCAAAGGAAATGCTTATGAATGCAAATTTTAATGTCAGATTACAAATGATGAGAGCTCAAATTGCTCTCCTCCTTAAACTACAATTTTAAGTACAAATTTTAAATTAACTATTGCATGAAATTATAATTCTCATTTATGCCAAAATATAAATTAACTACTTTTATAAATAAGAGAAAAACTCATTTATCAGATTTATTTATCTCTAAGTTGTTATTTCCAATTGTGGATGTTGCAAGCATGACATCTAGTCTCTGCAATTGGAGTAAACTCATCTGGTTTTGTCTGGACACTTTTAAGCCTCAAGCGAATGGCTAACGGGTATTTCTCATGTATATATGATTTTCGGTGTTATGAGAAATCGCTTGTCAAATAAATATTGGTTATGTGTCTATGACAGCCAAAGATGATGCCTCTGCAGTCATGCCTATTTTACTGCACTTAATAACTGCCCAAGATAAGTGCAATGAACCAAGTTCCTGTGTATTTGTGCCATGGCAAAGTCAACATCAGAAGGAAGTATTTTAAACTATTACATTTTATAAAGTTGAAGTTTGGAATACTCTCTTCCTGAAATTATGCACAATGTGTTTAGACAATAATTCTGTTTAAAGTGTTAATACACATGTAGTTTATGAAGTAGGGCCTGTAGTAAATAATATCTGCATGTGTGCAGAAGCATAGTAAATAATATGTCATCATAAATAAATATTTCCTATTAAAATACATTTGTCATAGACATCATGACCAAATAAAGTATGTGTTTACCTATACATATATATATATATATTCTGTCTGTTCTTTTGCTTTCTGTTATATCCATTAAGACAGTGTAAAATTGGGGATTTGTATAGGAGATTGTTAAAAATCATTGTAATTGAACCAATTAGCTGTCTACTTTCTCTTCAAAATGTTCCTTTCTAAAGAGTTCCTGGAAATCAATATTTTAAATGAAGTAAAATTCAATGTTGAAATATAGTAAACCATTGTTGTCAAAAAGTTCCTTGTATTTCCTTCATACAAATTACTGTTACTTATGTTGTCTCACTTAATGGCAAGTTCCTAATAAAATTGAATTTAATAGTTGGCATCAGAACAGACAGAAATATAATCTTACAAACCAGTAAGGTTAGCCAATCAGTTCCTTTGTTAGTACATTTAATGTGTATGTTACAATTGTGTGTAAAAATAAACCATATTTTTACTTTACGATGCAACTGTCTCATACGTACAAACTACAAATGGTTGTGTTCCTGTATCAGTTTTGTTACTCTATGGAAGTGTATATATATTGTATGCTGCCCACAGAGTTATTTTTCAATAAAAGAATTTTCATGTCTTGAAACTTTTTGTGATTATTATTAAATTTTATTTTATATTTACAATATAAGTACTTAAAATCATCAATTTTAAATTTATAAAGTTAGATTTTTAACATCATTATCAAAACTGTCATGAGCTGTAGAAGTTTTGTTCAGGACATTTAAACAGATAGTTGAATAAAATCAAACCCATATGTAAAATTATATCAATGCTCATGTTCTGAAATATATATATTTAGCAACATTAAATTTAAGATTACTGAATAAAGGCTAATTCCTGAGAGAACCTTTCTCAGAATATTTGTAAGAAATTCATTTAAAAATTTAATTTTATATAAGGTAAAATTTTCAATTTTATTATTTTTAAATTAAAATATGATAAGTTAATTTATCCTAAGATAAATTAAAGTTACTGCGAAATAGTGTACTGAATAATAATTCTATTTTTCATTTACTATAATTCTATTTTTATCGAATAATATAATATTCTAAAAGACATGGTAAAATAATTTATTTGACAATTGAGAAATAGAGAATGCCAAGAATTTTAAAATTTCTAATTTCTTAAGAATATAGATTTTATTTCTAATATAGATCATATATGCTTAATGAATGGGGCTATGTTCTCCAAAATTCTCTATACAAATGAAAGTTTTAACAGTAATAAACACAAAACATCCATTGTTTTGACAGCATAAAATATTTTTCATTCAATAAAGTATGTTTAGTATATGCAACTCTGGGTAAGCTCTCTCTTCATTTGATTAATGACAAAATTGATTCTGTACTGTCAATATAATAAAATCATAAACAAAAATGCATTTTATTATATAGTTAAGATGTTTTATTTTTTCAAATAAAAATTTATCATTTTAATTATTAGAAATTATCATATATTAAAAGGATGCTTTTCTATTCAATATTCTAAATATATTTTAAAAGTATCTATGATGACAAATATGATTTCAGTAATATGAAACAGATGGAATTTTAAATACATTATTTACTTTTAATTAAAATAGTCTGAAATTTAGTATAGGAAAGGCTGTAAGGAAATTTAATATGTGTATAGTTACAGAAAGTGACTATACTTATATTAAATACTATTATCTATATTAAGTAGGTATAATCTATAAGGCAGATAGGAGTTTGAATTTCTATTTACAGATCCCACCAAATGTAGTCAGAATCTTTCCCATTAGATCTACTTATGCTTTTTAATCAGTATAAATAGCCAAAGACAGAAATTGCAAACTTACAAATATTATAATTGAATAATTGTTATTTTATTTTGATTTATATAAAATAATAATAATATTGATCAATATTTTATTAGTTTGCATAACTACTTTAGGTTTTTTTAAGCAAGTCCTCATCATGAAAGCATCTTGACTATTATACTGGCATCAGACTGTTACTTAATTAAAAATTTGAGTTGAATTACATTTTTATTATTACTATATATTTTTCATGATTATTCAGTTTTACTAAAATGATTTTTTCCTTTATAACTGATTAATTTTATTATATAAAATTATAATACAGTACTGAACTTATTTATTTTATGCTGAATGAAAAGTTTGTATGTAGTATTATATATTTTATACACACACAAGCACACACACACACACACACACACTTTGGCAGAATCTCAATTTAAAATATTTGATTTATTGCATTTTTCTTAAGAGATAATTATTAGAAAATATTTAAACTCCTTTAATCCGTAACTATTAAGTATTATTTATAATAATAACACGATGTAATTTTATAATATGTTTTATTAAAAAAACTATTTTATATAAGTTGCATTCAAAAATGAAAAAATTAGCACTGTATGGTATGAATAAATTTAAATTCCTATAATAATGCTGTTTTTACATTTTTGAAAATGATTTTATAATTCACAAAATTTCCAAGATTAATTAAATTAATCTCCACAAATAATTTTAATTGATAAATTTAAAATTTGTAAAATTAGGATCATTTGTAGAAATTAATATAATTATTTTTAATTAAGTATTTCATCATAAAATTAAACATTTCAATTTTTTTTTTTCATTTTTGTTAAAAATGACTTTAAATATTAAAAAAATCGATTTTTTTCTAGCATCGATGAGTTTTTACAATTATGAAACTATCAACAAAGCGTGGCGTAAAATTTTTAACAGTTTTGTCCTTCTTGTATGGAAATTTTAATCATCAGCTTTTCCTTTGAGAACAAAATAGGAATTAGAAGGATGTAAAGGACTTATTCAGTATTTATTTTTGTTTCGCCATTAGATGGCAAAAGGTCCTAATGGCTTGTATTAAAATCCAAAAGATTAATCCTTGCTAATATCTAATACAGTATTTACTAAAGCCAACTCTTACGAGAAAATTGTTTAATTTTTTCTTTCAAAGTTTGAATTAGTTCTTAAATATTTTTTACATATTGCAAATAGTAAACAAAATTTAAAAATATTACTAACATTAAATATGTAGATCATTTGTTATCATAGGAAACACTTTTAATTTATTAAACACATACAGTAAATGTTTAGAATAAGTCTTCACTTACACAAAACGTAAATTTATATATTTTTGATTATATATTTTTATATTTCTATAAAAAATTAATATTTGTAATATTTTTATTGGTTTTCAGTTAATCGATTTTGTAAAAAAATCGTTAAACTAAAAAATTCGCCGGAAGATAAAATATATTTATTCTAAAATAACGCTAGTTAATAAATAAAATTTATAAATTTTAAAGAATTTCTGAAATATTTTTGTTTTTTTAAATATCATAACATCCTAGTATTCTTAGAAAAAAATTTGCTCTATTTATATTATTGGAAATTATCAACGGAGAAGAATGTCGCGAAAGTTTATTAGTTTACAAATGATATAATTATACATACAAATTCCTTATTTTTAGACTTAAAAAAATTTATTTAAAAAACATTAATTTTTAATTCATCCCTAAAAAATTGCATACAGTATTTTTTCGATCCTGCGATCCATTTAAAAAAATTTTAAGAACGAATCGCAGGATATAATTTTTCAATAAATAAGTCATGATGCGTTAAAAACTATAAGCTATTATAAATACAAAAATTTTTATTAGATTTATTGATTATCAACAAAGAAAGTTAGAGATTATTATTCGATTGCATAGGATTACTACTGCAAATGTAATGTTAATTATTTAATGAGATTTTATTATTTTTTTGGATTTTGTAATTGAATTTTTAATTTCAAATTCAATAATCAAATTGGTTTAGAAACTTTAGAAACTTTGGTTTAGAAACTCTCTAAAGTTTCTAAACCAATTTGATTATTGAATTTGAAATATTGCAATTAATGATGTTTCAGAGGTAAAAGGCTGGAAAAATTAAATTTTAATAAATTGATCATAATCTGTGCTAACCAAATTCTGGGAGTATTGGAAGCAGTCAAAAATCTGATTTTGAGAAAAATATTTTTGTTGCTGCGCATATGTATTGGCATAGCCTAACAGCTCGTACCCTACGGTATTACGCACTGCTAATTTCAAATACATTAAGCATTGTTGAAAGCTATATGTATTTTTCTATAGGTTAATCACAATACTTTATAAATATGTATTTTCTCTAAATACCTAATATTTAAAAAATATATATAAACATTTAATTTTAAAAATATAATAAAATTTACAGATCGTCTCAATAAATGTGGCAGTAAAACATTAAAATTTAATTGACTCATCCTGCCATTTCCCGACAAAATTATAAAAAAATTATTTGGATTCAATTTTAATTATCACAGACATATAAAATGCTTTTTTAGTTGTTTATAAGCATTTTTCTCTTCATCATATCAAAATTTTAAAATATTGGATACAATTTTGAGAAAAATATTTATGAAAATTCTTAACTTTATTTAAAATTTTGCAAATACTATACACTACTAATACTATATATTTAAAATTATTGCAAATGCTTTTTTGTTTATAAAAAAACTAAAAAAGCATTTTATATGTCTGTGATAATTAAAATTGAATTAAACTGATTTTTTTATATAATTTTGTCGGGAGATGGCAGGATGAGTCAATTAAATTTTAATATTTTACTGTTATATTTATTAATTGAGACGATTAATAAACTATAAAAAAAACTATAAAAAGTGCTTTAAACTATTTCTAAAAAATGCACAACTGTTTATAATGGCATTAATTAACATTTTATAAGTGAGAAATTAAAAGAGAAAATCAATATTAAATACTGTATCTTAAATTCAAAAAATTCTTAAGAAATAAACTTTTATGAATAAATTTAAGAAGTAACTTTGTGTTTAGGTAGTATGTATTATAACATAATTCTTTTAGACTTTTTTCTTTGTAGATTTCCTTTTTTTATCATTACACTTTTTTATCACAACAGTTTAGATAACACCAAATATCAATATATAAAATTAATCTATAAAATCTTAAAACATAACACAAGCAATAGTCATTGTTTTAGATATGCATTTCGGTCATCTATGATTTCGGCAGATACTGTATTGCCTGCCCTCTTCAGTTTCAATTCCATGTTAGCTTGTATCCTTTGCAAAAATTTATTTTATTTTCCTTTGTTTTTATAAATAAATTAATTTTTTGATAGTTTTGTCTTGTGAACTAAAATTGTCCTAAAATTCAGCAGTATATCTCAAAAATAATAAAAATTGCATTAATATGTAACTTCCTTTCCTGATATGCATTTCGACAGAAAATATCCATGTTAATAAAAACTGATATCATCATAAATTATACCAAATTTAATAAATATCGATCCTTTACTTATCGGGATACGAATATACATATACAGAGTAGCCTATACATAGTTGTATAAAATGTTCAAACATATTCCGAACAACTTATATAATTCGAATTCCTATATATATACATAATAGAAAACATGAGATTTATACAACACAATTACTATATTACATTTTGTCCAGAATCACTAAAGCGTGAATACAACTGAAAAATTAAAAGATTATTACAAAATACTTTCCTATGTTACATTCCTATAAATTTCCCACAGAAGGAAACTAAAAATCAATAAAATTTCAATAGATAATAAACATTTTGGAATAAAAATCAATGCGATTCAATTTTTGTCTCTATTTTTTTTATCAATAATTATAATCAAAATTATAAAAACTTATTAAAATGTTTGCATATTTCAAAGTAAATTTTTGCCAAAACACTATCGGGAATCGGATAGCCGCTTTTTCATTTTTTTTATTTCAATAAATTTTGTAAAGCAGAATAAATAAAAATAGATATAGCCAGATAATACATTAGAATTTGAATTTTGTAAATAAATTTGAGTTGTCATTTTCTGCCATTACGCGTGTATTTGGCGCTTTTTCAAAATGATAGATTAAAATAATGCATTCATGATTGAAATTCTTTTATCTCAAAGAGTCTCAAATGTCGTTTCTTCCGAGTCCTTTATTTCAAAAGTTTTCCTGTTTACAACATAAATATAAGCTAACGATGGTTGACATAAACATATATTATTAGGACTTTATGCCATCTAGTGGTGAAAAGAAAAAATCTTTACATATAAATAAATGTGAGCGCTTAATATATTAGTATGATGATATAAATACAATACTGTACTGTGCCCCACAATATGCCGTGAGTTACCTATTTGCTTTCAAGTAATGTGTTTCTATCAACTGATATCACCATTTCATATACAGTCACGATATATTAAAAGATGAAGTTGCAGAATAACTGAAAAACTTGTTATAAATTAAGGTAAACAAGTGGTTTTTCTTTAACTAGTTTTCGGCAGTTTTTCTTAATTTACATGTTTGTATGCAGCTGTGCTATTTGACACGAAAACGTGAGCTCTATAATATGCCGAGAATTAATTGTTATTAATTTTAAGAATAGCGATTTTAAATCATAGAACCGCAAATGTTTAGCCTATAATAACAAATCGTGTTGTCTAACGGAAATAAATTTTAAATAAAGTTAAATAAGAAATTTTAGGTGATATATTAAATAAAAAAATATTTCAAGTTGAAAAATGTAAAATTAATTTAAATACTTGAAAATTTGACGTGTTTTATATAAAAGCGCACAATATTATTATTATTTTTTTTAGACATATCGAATTTTATCTTTTGTTTATAAACGGATTCTTTTTAATATTTTATTATTCATTTATTTTAATAGTATAATACTAAGAACTCAACTATATTAAATTAGTAAAAAAAATCTACATTAATAAATAATATCTATATATAATCAATTTCATGAGAATGGTGTTGAGATATTTAAAGTGATGCAAGTAAATAGAGCCTACAATAATCTAGTGTATTTAATTTATTAATTCGTAAACAATAGCATCTATCCAAAACTAATACTATCCTATACGGATCATAAAATATAGGCAAATCCAATCCTGAGTAGCGATAATCAAAAGTTGTAAAACATCTAACACTATTTAATGAAAAACGTACAGTATAAGGTTTATGAAGTAGTGCAGCTAAGATAGTCTGCACTGTTTCAAAATTATTAATTGTTATTGCTTTCTTAATTTGTGAGATGCGAATGGAAATAATTACATATCTGTTCAAAAATTTTGAGACTTAGAAATATACCAATTTCTAACTATTTTCATCACATAATTAAACTGTTTGTATCTAATAAAATGCTGAACTTATTTTACGAAATTATGCAAACTAAACATTTGACTGATATTTTCTAAGTTCACCTTTAGCATTTATAACAGCTGCAATCCTTTAGGGTATCGATATTGTAAGCTGAAAGATTGACTAATGTCTGCATTAATGTCACGGTATTAAATTCTTGCAACTTTTTTTTATTCTTAGATTTTTTTTTTTTTTTTGATCTTTCAAAGCTTAGTTTTCACAAATTTTGATTATACAATCTTGAAAAATTTTTGAGAAGACGTCTATTAACTTTCTTAATTTCATTAGACCTTTTTTTTAGTTTATCTATTGTGAGAATATTCATATTTTTAATTCCTTAGTCACTCGGAAACACTTTATAAATTTTATGCCTTAATAATTTAATATTTTCATCCAATTTTTCGACTTAGGTCTAGTTGATACACGACAAAATATAGCATAATAAATTTTGCTTTTATAATTCACTATAATACTGACATTGGTATCAATCATTAAAGAGCGATTTACATACAATATATTATAGATTTAGATGATATTAATTTATACTATACGAAAGACGGTGAAATAATACTCATTAAAGTAACATAAAATAAATACGTTGAAACTGAAATAATAAATTCATAGATAAATTTAACATCTATAGAAAGATTAATTTATATAAAAAACGCTCAACGTTTTACACAATAAAATCGAAGCTTAAAACTTGACTCAAGTTTGAAGTTTATCCTGATACACTTAAATATTCCAATTCTATAGTTTTAAGTATTATATATAATAGGCTATACTCTTAAATATTCTTGGGTGGAATATCCATTTTGTGGATCATATACGCATGATTTTAATATATTTTTGACGAATTTTTTTTATGAAAATTGTACTTTTTACTATATTCATGTATTATTTGTTATTCATGCGATATTTGTTTTTTAATATATTTATAGGATCTGTTACCTGTTTATACTTTTATTTTCTATTTATATAAAACTGAAACTTTAAATTTACATTTTCATGGTAATAATTATTATATCTATCTTATTTTTTTCAATAATTTTGAAATTGAATACAGTATAATTTAAAGATACATAATATATCAATACATAATTTAAAATTGCTGCTTTTAAATTAATTTTTATATATTAATAAATTAGATCAGTCTTTAAAATACCCTTAATTGATATAAAATATAATTTTCCCATAAATGACTTGTTTTTAAGTTGCGAGTTATATTTCATTTATTATATATCATATTAAATTGCAGAAAGCATTATGTAAACATTCTACCTCTCAACTTTCAATCTGATTCATGAGTTAAGATAAATCTTTCAGATTGGCATATTGAATATTTTTTAAAATACTATTTGCATATTTAATCAATATCTTTGATTCCCAAATTTTCAATATCCCTCTCATATAATTACGTGGTTCGTGCAAATTCTTGTAGAACACTAATCATCCAGGTTGTGCAGACTAAAAAGTTTTATTACAGTATTAGTGTCTTATATCAGTGATAATAAACTTTTCATTTTATAGTGTTATTTGCAATATAAAATTATTGAACATGCTATATTGCTACTATAATTTTATCAATAATAATTATTGAAGAAAATATTTGTAAATATAGTACAGTAATTTGATTATGGAAATCAACAATATGCTGTATATAAATACACACTCCTGACATAAATATGAAAATACATATTGGAGATTTAGGTTCGTGGATTCCAGTTTTCCACAGTAGAACTATTCTAATCTATACATAATTAAATATTGTACTTATAGTGGTGTTTTTTAAAAGCTTTTTTCTTAGGCCATTCTATATTATCTTTTATTTTGTATTGAAATTTTTTGAGGATGATAAAAAAAATAATCCAAGAAATTCTTAAATTTCAAATTTAATCCAAATTGTTGAACGATGCTACTTATAAAAAAACGTTTTGCAAAAGAGGAGGAGAAAGAAGAAAAATGACATTTTTAGCTACATTATCTTTTCAGACTGCTTCACTTCTCTTATATATTAAATATGAAGTTTCAAATGTAGAACTTTATGTTCTATAGAATACTGTATTTCTATTCAATATAAATATGAGATTAATGATATTTAATAATAATAAAAAAGTAAAAGTAATAGCACCTTGAATTTTTGGCATAATGTTTTCTTGTAACAACAGATTGCTAGTGACCACAGTAGGGTATGTATTTGAACAGAATCACTAGTGCGCATTGTAATATTTTTATTTTCAAAGATTGCATCAGCATTTACAATATCACGTTCAAAGAACAACTAGTGAGATACGAGTTTGACAACAATAGTTACAAACAGGGCCGGCTCAAGATACGATCGAGTAGAGTGTCCGCTCAGGGCGCTAAAGAGCGCTGGCTCATTCTGTGTTTTGTTGTTGTTGTTATTATTATTATTGTAGTAAGACAATTATTTTGTACACATAATTTAAACGGTGAGCGGACTGGTGGCAGCCGTCCGGCGCCCCCAGCCGGAGGGCAAGGATTTATGCAACAATACAATAAACGGTAACAAAGAGAAGGCAAGAATGTAATAAACGATATAATCAACGGTAATAAAAATATATGGGTTCGAAGAATTTATTGTATAAAATAATCGATACACAATAAGTCGGTAGACGTAGACAAAACGATAATAGAAAAATAATAATACTGTCAAACCTCGGTTCACAAATTCAATTTGTTTCTGAAGATCGTTCGTAAACCGAAACAATTTTCCCCACAGGAATTAATGTAAAATGGATTAATCCATTCCTGGATCATAGATGATTGCTTATTTAAACTTTTACAACAATACTTTGTGCACAAGTTCTTAACACAAAATCAATGGAAATCATTAAATCTATCACAAAAAAAGATAAACACAACACTAAACATATCAAATATAGACGAAAACTTAATTTAATTTTACCGTACCTGTATGGAGGAGAATTGACGGGGTAAATGGAAAGTGGTGAGGAAGTCAAATGTTATTATTTGGTAGGAATTCTTTTTCCTTTTTCTGTTTCTTAGCACCACTCGATTCTGCTTCACATCCACTGGGCCTCTGTTTCACTAAAAAGTTGTCCAATGTGATTTGTTTTTGTCTACGCTTTAAATTGTTTTAAAATGACACATTGGCATTATCATTAAAAATGTTTATGTTGACGGCTTCTGTGTTCGTAACTCGAGACGCAGTACGTAAACCGAGATGTTTTGTGTTCGGAAAATTTGTTCGTAAACCGATTGTTGGTGATCCGAGGCATTCATGGACCGAATTTTTGATTGTATTTAAGTAAGTGTTCACGTTTCAACAAGTACAGAATGATTCAGAGCTTATTGTGAGTTGATCAAGCGACGAACTGTGTACTGTTTGTGGTTTTGTGTTTTATGTATGTTGTATTGGTTTTGATAAAATTACATATATCGATTTCTTCTTCAGAATTCAAATATCATTGATATTATTTCTATAATAGTAATTACAGATAACCTTCATATAACACGGTTTTTTACAACAAAGGTTAGAAAATTGCGGGAATATTCGTATAACACGGTACTTCTACAACACGGGTTTTACTTAACACATTTAGAAAATTACATTTACTCATCTATACAACGAAATATTTTCATTAATTTTTGTAAACGCACAATAAGGACACACAATACACACAAAAAATGCAATCATTGGGAAATACTTTGCTAAAATTAATCATAGATGCAATTTCTCTAGATTACTGTGAGAGAGATGATATGCAGTATATTTTCGATTTCGATTTGAAATTGAGTTAATTGAATTAATTTTGAAATTGAGATAATTGTCGACCATTGAGTATTTTATGTTCCAAATTTCAATTCTTGGATAAAAAGTAAGTTTTATTCTTCAATAGAGAAATATGAAATAGAAAAATAAATTTTTATTCAGAAATTATTTTTGGGCATGTGTTAAAGAACGACTGTTTTGTAGCGGGTTAGATTACAGATTTTGTAAAAGGAGCAAAAGATACACAAACTTTAAATGCATAAAAGTGTTCAGAAATTGAAGTCGATATTGTTAAAAAGAAAAACGTTCTCGTTTTAACTGAACAGCGGTAAAAAACGATATAATTATTTAATAAATGTTACATAAGCTATATACTTTTTTCTTTCTTTTTGTTTTATGTATTTTTTTCGGTCTTACGTATATATTTTTCTTTATGTTTCGTGTTATTAATATTCTCAAATAAAAATTAAGTTTCTTACGTGGAACTGAAGAAAGTTATTTGTTTTTAATTGGTTTGGGAACATAACTCCCGTTTTTATATTGGCTTCAGGCAGTGACGTACCCAGAAGGGGCGATCCGCCCGGATACCAAGTTGAATGGTGGGCCAAGTGCATGGAATATCATTACTATTCACCAGATATTTGTATAAAATTTTTTATATAATTTTCAATTCTTAAAAATTATTTAAGAAAATGTGTGTTGAAAATCAAAACAGATATATTTTTTAGAGGGGAGAGGGGGCAAAACAAAAAGTGCCGCCCCGGGTAGCAAAGATTCTGGGTACGCCACTGGTTCCAGGGGCGCGTTCTTCGACTTAGCGTCGATTTCGACGTTAGTGACGTCAGATG
>WUQG02306155.1:0-19255 GCA_011317285.2 Androctonus mauritanicus | reverse complement strand
TAAATAAGATAATGTTAGCTATAATCAATAGAAAATTAGAGAAAGAAACTTTAAAAACCTTTTAATATGAAATCTGAAGTTCAGTTGTTTAATAAAATAATATACAGCACAGTACTCCATATTTGCCATTAATTTAATAACTGAGCAGTCTCATTGGGATCACATTCAACAATCACATGGCCTTTATGGTTCAATGAGGTTGCTCAAATAATATTAATCTTCCATCTTGGATTTTATATCAAGTAATTTATGCCAATTACAATATATAAAATCAATTTCTAATAAACAATACCTGTCTTTAAATCTTCCTCCCTAACTCTCTTAACAAATAAAAGTTGTTTCATAAAAATCCATTCAGCCATTTTTGCGCTATAAGCAAACATGCACCCGCAGGTATTTCAGATTTATAATATATACAGATGCTGCATACTTGCAATATTCTATACCTGGTGGGTGCCACTTGTAGAGCACATCATAGGCTAGCAGCACAAAAACTGGAAGAGTCAAACAAGATTTCAATTTGAATAGTCCAAGATAATAGGTGAATGTTTTACCATATCTTCTGACTAGATAATTTATAATTTATTCTTTTCAGTTATTTCAAAAAGTCCACAGTTAATTTTTTTAAAGAAATATTTTCTTAATAAAATAAAACATCTAAAAAAGAGGAAAACTTATATAAAGAAATATACAAATTCAAGATTTAAGAGATTTAAAATAAGTAAAATTTTGAAATAATTAAACTATTATATTAGAATCATTTACTAATTATCAATTTATTATTTTATTGCTAGCATAGCTGCAATGGGATCACTTAAATAAACTGTGATTGATATTTACAAAAAAATATTGTTTTTGCATTTTCCTGGATGCTTTTATAGCATGCAATATATATGCAGTGTAAAATTTGTATTATTTATATAATATATAAATGTTATTTTTTATTGGTTTTTGATATGGCTTATACTATACATAAAATACAATACAGTGATGAACATAGAATCAGGACACACACAAACTAAGGACAATAAGTTTACTGTTGACTGGCTACATTTTCATTATGTCTGAGCAGTGAAAATTTTTTGGCCTTTTTTCATTTTACTTTTCTATCTTTTAATTTGATGTTTGAATAATGTCTAAATGGAGACTTAAAAAAAGAAAAAAATTTTTTTTTAAATATCTTCTGCAATTGTTAGTGATTATATTTGATCTAATAAATATCAAATGAGAAAATTACATAAATTTTTTCTTAACTTCCTTTTTTAATTCTTAACAGGAAAATTATGTAATGAAGTATATTTTGTGGCTAAATATAATTATGAAGATAATATTTAAAATAAAAATAAAAACTCAGCACAATTTGCAGTTGACAAACAAAATTACACTCTTTAATAGCTAACATTTTCAACAGACTTCGTTGTTGTCATCAGGCTTACACTACTAGTACAATCAATACCCAAAAAAGAACAAAAGAACGCATTTGAATTACATTTAAATATGAACTTTCAGTTGCCATAGCAATCCTATGTAGAGCGTAATTAAACAAATAAATAGCAAATAAATATATTCAAACAAAAAATATAAACTAAAAGATAATAAATAAGTTATAAATTGAATATATTTATTTGTTTAATTACGTGCTACATAGGATTGCTATGACAACCGAAAGTTCATATTTAAATGTAATTCAAATGCGTTCGTTTTGTTCTTTTTTGGGTATTGATTGTACTAGTAGTGTAAGCCTGATGATGACAGCTAAGTCTGTTGAAACGCTAGCTATTAAAGAGTGTAGTTTTGTTTGTCAACTGCAAATTGTGCTGAGTTTTTATTTTTATTTTAAATATATTGACTAGAACAGCAGTTTAGAATAAGTATGGACTATGAAGATAATTTATAAAATTTGGTTTTCTAATTGGAATATGGTAAAAGGCATAATTGGTTGGAACATGATTGTGTATGGCATAATTTACATATGTTTAATGCTATAATGAAAAGAGAATCCCATAAGACTACTGTCTGATTCATGGGATTTCTCAGGAATTCTGCATATTTTTACCAAAATCAGTTTTTTTATTGACTATAAATAATTGTTATTTTTCTTGCTGTTTGGTGGTAATTTCTTTTTGAACAACTAAACAAAATAGTAGATTGAAATTTAATTTGAATTGAAAATTAGGATAATTGAACGACCATGTAATTTGATTGACATTAACCCTAGAACTGTCCATATTGCATTTTTAATCTCCATGTACTAATGAGCATTAATTAATAAATAAATATAAAATTTCTAAAGTTTCACATTATTGTCATTTTTTATCAAATGGCATGAAAAAATTACATCAAAATTTAGAACCCTCAGTATAGTTTCATATCATCTTCATCAAATCAGTCTTAGTAAAATTATAAAGGAGTTGAAAAAATTTAATAAAATTTTATAAAATATTCCAAAATAATATACATATAAAATTTTAAATATGCCAAAATTGGTAAAATTGAGATATACAAAATCTTTTCTCATATGATTCAAATGTGTTCTGAAAGTTTCATACTGATATGTTAAAGTTTTGACAAAAATTGGACTTAAACATGTTTACAAGTCTAGCACATTTCACTATCCTTTAACTTCAGACCATGCCACTACAGTTCTCAAACTATGTTCCTACAAAACTTCATCAATAGATTTTTAATAAAAATGTATCATTGAAGTTATATAAAATTAATACTTAAAATAGCTATTTAATATTCGAAAATTGATGATTTTTTCTATATTGTATTATTTTAATAGAAAAATCAACTGAAAACAATAAATTTTAAGGAAATCTATTGTTATTGTCTGCTATATTGCTTCATAAGTATTAAATATTTTATTGGATTGGAATATTTTCAGATTTTTCAATGTAAACATAAAGATTAAGAATTTAATAATTTGAATGTTAATATGCACTATCAAAAATAAAAGTTAAATAAAAATATATGCTTTGTAATAAAACAAATACAAGATTTATAGGTAAAAAATTAAAAAATCCTGGATCCTGGGAATTCCATGAAATTCATTTTTTTAATTCCCAAACCCCTATCATGTTCTGTCTATTGCTTTTTCAGCTATTTGGGGGGGAGAGAAATTAGCTTTTCTGGTTCCTACTCCTGTTCTAAAGCCAAATTTGGTGCTACCAACAAATGATTCCAGTTCAGCTAAATTAATTCCTAATGTCAAAATTCCGAATTAAACTTTTTGGTTTAATGATTAAATTTTTTAATTTGAATTAAGATGATGCCATCTAGTAATTAATAATTAGATCAGTGTTTCTCAACCGGTGGTCCACGGACCATTGTTGATCCGCAGAAAAATTTTAGTGGTCCCTGAACTTCTTTATATTTATTATATAGTTTTACAACCTTTAAATACATTATTACTCATTTTTTTAATGACAATAATAATGCATACAACTGAGAAAACTGAGCACTTGCTTACCGTACAAAGTCAATGACAATGCATGAATCTAAAAGAAAATTAGACCTAGGGTTTCTCCAGAAACCATTGCTTGGGATAACTTTTAAAAAATTTTCTCTCATCTCCCTTGAGTAGAGCATTTTGTGCATGATCTTCACTGAAAAATATATAGTTGTTTTATAATACTGTCTGAACTTTTTAGATAATTAAGTCCTCGAATTACAAAAAAACCTGCACTTTCTTCAATTTGGTTTGTGGTTCACAATACAAGCTTAAAATTTTTATTGGTCCACAGTATCAATTATATTGAGAAACACTGAATTAGACTATAACATCAGAGTAATTCAAAGTACTAATAAGCATAGGAAAGAATGTATTATTATTAGATTATAATTTTTGTAAATTAATTTTCCCGAAATAAAATTTTATCATCACACTGGAATTGAAGTGGGATCTTTAGGATAGCACCCTAATGCCTTACCAGTTAGACTATGGCAGCATCCGGTAGAATTTCATTTCAGAAAACTTATTTAATAATCACTGTGAAACTTGTTGGACAAGACCGATCGATACTAGTGCTCTCAGGTAGGCTATCTATTAGCCATAAACCCTCATGGCAAACCTGGGTAGACAGACATGGCTCAAGTCAGATAATATACTTTAATAGAAACTAACTAGAGGACTAATATCATATTAAATCAAATGTATACAGTCAAATGAACTCCTAGTGTCAAAATTCTGAATTAAACTTTTTAATTTAAAAACTGACATGATATTAGTTATGGTGCCATCATTATCTGTTGAATTGTTAATTAATCAAATTTAAAAATTTAATTAATTATTAATTCAACAAATGATGACCCATAACCTTGATTTTGAAAAAATTATTAAAATGAAAAAGTTTAATTCAGAATTTTGACACTAGTGGTTAATTTGGCTGTATGTATTTGATTTACCATGTTATCAGTCCCCTATTTAGTTTCTATTAGAGTATATTATCTGTATATAATAATAATTTTTTTTTTTTTTTCCCCTGTTTCATCTCTTTTTTTGATTGAGAAAAGTTCTAGATCGTTACTTTTTAGGAAAGAAACCACTAGCAACACTATTATAAATTAAATTTAAATATAAAAAAAATGTTGTAAATTATGGCAAAAAAATAAAGAAAATTTAGTTGGAATGATGTAAATAATAATATTTTTCTTATATTCATATGAAATATTTAGTGAGTGATCAAATTTGAAAAAAATCATATTTTATTGAATAATAAATGTTTTGATAATTACTGAGCTTTTTCCGCAATTTACTGATAAATTATTGCATACCTTATATAGAAAATCATATTCCTTTGATCTCATTTTCTATTTCTGCTGACATTTCTTTTTGTTTTATTAGTAATTTATTCTTATTTAAAATCATTGTATCTGTCTTTTTATATCTATTTTTTTTTCTTTTGAATGCTTTTAAATATGTTCATCTTTTTCATTTTCTTATTGTTTTCATTTAGAAGATTTGATCAAATTATAAGTTTCAAAGCATTTCAGATTGTTTTATTATAAATAACAAATATGGCATATCTTCAAAAGCATTTTATATAATCAGAAATATTTTTTAAGATTTTAATTAAATATTGCAATATTGGATAATATTTAACACAAAATGTATCAATATTTAAAAAAATCTGCATCATAATTTATATGCATTTGTACAATAGCAGAAATGTGTTTTTAAATGTATCTTAATATAAAATTATTAAGAATCAAAGCAAAAACTAAAGTAAATAAAACAAAATCAAAATTTAAAATTTTGTTGAATCAAACTGAAATCCAGTCAACAATCTGGCTGGCTTGCTGACTGGCTTTCAGATAGATCCAACAAAATGTAATTTGATTTAATTGAAATTGATGTCATTAAAAATCCCTCTCTTTTAAAAAAAAGTCTTAATTTATCTGAATAATAGAAATTGAGTTATATAATTTTAAATTCATAAAGTACAAACCAATAACTCGAAAGTATTCATTATTAACTTGCATTAGGTATTTCAGATTAAAAATAAAAATTTTTATAAAATAAGATTTTAGAAATTTGTATAAATATTATTTTGATAAATATTTTTTCTTTTTATATATAGTTAGTTCAAACATGATTACTTTGGATACTAATAAAGATGTAGTAGAACCACAGTATGTAACATCATTAATCACTGAAAGAGAAATACTTGAAGAAAATCAAGGAATGCTTGTTGAAAGTAGTGAATCTGCTGCTTTTTCAGTTGAATCAAATTCCAATCTAACTGAATCATTGCAGCAATCTGAGGTATATTTTGAATTATATATTTATAAATATATTAGTTTTAATTTTCACCTAGTATAATCAAAATGAATATTTCATTCTGTTTGTTTATTGAACTAAACTGAATATTTTTATTATATAAAAGATAGTAGGGAAACTAATCAGAATTTCTTAAGGAATTGGTAATTTGGAATTTCCTAGTTAAATACTATATTCATATGATAATATCTGACAACATTTGTTATCTATAAATTGTATTTTGTATTGAATATATATATTATTTATCTAAGTTTTCGTATTACATATGTTAGCTGATTATATGTCAAAAATATTTTTATATGAATTATCAAAATTTTTATTTTTAACCCATTGAAGTTCTTTGACATGTATTCATATCATGGAACTGGTACAAAAAAAAAGTTAAAAAAATTCAATTCTGAGTTATGCAGTGCAGCTATTGTGGAGCAGTTTTTTTTTGTGTGTTTATTGGGTGAAAATACATGCCTCCAGTGATGGGTCCTAAATTTTCCAAATTGCCAAAATTTCTTTTTAAATTCTGTTCTGTGAATGGATTGAATTTGTAGAATTTGAATTATTTTTCATCAAATCTATCAATTCTGCTTTCTTTCTTTAAATTTTAGTAATCTTATTTTGATTTTAGGGTGGGATAAATTTATTTTTGAAATATTAATCAAAACATGGAATTTTAGTGTTGAGCTGTAAAATTCATAAAATTGAAAAAATTTTGCCAATAATACAAAAATTTTGGTTAATTCTGTTCAAATATAGAATATTTTCACTTATTTATTCATTTATAATGCTTTTCTTTTACATATAATTTAGTAAAATATGAAAAATTCTTAATGTAAACAACTGTGGGCTATAAAAAGGGGCATGGCACTTTTATTGTTTTATGATGGCCAGTTGCTTTCTAGGAAGCTACAACCAAGCCTACTTTACTGCACAGCATATAGTATTGGGTGTAGTGTGTGAACAAATTATTGCAGGCCAATTAAAATAAAGTAGAAAATGTCATAGCTGTTTATGTATGAGAGTGAACAATTTTCATATATGTTGTTGTTTTGGTTATAAATTTTCAAATTTATAAAAAAATAAAAATTATTGAAATGAAAGAAAAACAATAAATATATTTTATTTTAAAAAATGACAATATTTTAATAAACTTTTGTCACTTTTTGATTGATTATTTATTTATTTATTTATTTATTTATGCATAAAAAAAAACTACAAAAAAAGCAATTTTGGATGTCCCCCTCATCAACATTATAATATGAGTTAAAAGTCATACATGCTCTCACAAAAAAATATCTGAAAGATTTTTCAAGTTTTTTTGCCTTAACTTGAAGCAAGCTTATTTTTTGCAATTTAAACTGAGGAACATTATAGTTTATTATTTCAGATGATAGGTGTCCTTTCATAAATTTCATTAACATTTGCACATCATGTTTCTTTATCAGTTCTTCAATAAATGGTAAATGTAACACATTTGTAATTTGCTCTTGACTATTTGAAAAATATATAGCATTTATTTTTTTTTGATTGCACAATATCTTACTTTACTTAATGAATTTAAACTTGAAATGAGTCCAGCAGAATATAGTTGTATACTATACACCACAGAAGATACAAAAGCTGCATGAAAGCAAGTTTGAAGTATATGTTTATTCTTCACTCTTGAAAAATATCTTAATGTAAATGCAAATTTTCTAATTATTTGATTTATTATAAAGTTAATATAAAATTTGTAGGAAAGAAATTAAACCCAGAATTAATTTTTAATTAAGAATCCAGAATTAAACCCAGATCTTTACGAGATTCTACTGGAATAAACTTGGCATTATTATATATGTTACCCCTGATACTTCTATTATGTAAGGCAAATATCATATATTTTGATTTAGCTTCGTTGATCATCATATTATTCACATTAAACCAATCTTTAATTTTTTCCAAATCATCAAAAAGAGCTTGATATTTACATTCCATATTTTAAAGTCATCTGCATAGGCAATAACTGTTGATTCTATATTTAACTTAAAAACTGGATTCATGTAACATATAAAGAGAAAGGCACTTATTATTGAATCCTGTGTAATCCCAGGATGAGTGAAATGTGATAAACAAACATCCTCATGTATAATCTTGTAGTTTCGATTCTGTAAGTATTTAATGATTCAATAAATAAATATATATTCAATAGAAGTATCTGTGATTAATCATCTATATAAAATATCAGTTTGAATAGATTATAGTGGCCTTCCTATTCCAAAATAACATTGTTTCTTCCATATATTCAATATTTTTGTAATTAATAGCTGGGAAACAGACATTTTTGCCACTCTAATTAATGAATTTGAAATTTAATGCAAGGATTGAGAACTGGAAAAGGAAAAGTTCTTATAAACTTCTAAATTAAATTCATATATTGCATTTGGATGTTAATGTAAAATATTATATTTACTAATGATGAAAATTTTTTTTTATAATGTATTATTAAGAGGAATTTTAATTTTTGCTGTTGTAAAATTTTCTGTATAATTTAATAAAAAAAAATTTTTTTAGATTTCTGAACAAAAGGAACAGTTAACAGCATCTAGTGAAGAATTGACTATGATGATCAGTTGCTTCAAGGAGAAACAAGTCAGTGCTACCAAAACTCGCCAAAGAGCTGCAGCTCCAGGACAAGGAATATCAGTTGTACGTAGAAGTGAAGTTTGCTTCAAACATGCACGATGGAGATTAACAGATGCTGATGGACAACTTGGAATTGCTGATTTGGTTCTGAATAACTTTTTGTAAGTAATTTCAACATAATAAATGAATTTCTTTTATTTGGACTATGGTTTTAGTTATACAGTGTAATAGAGGTGTCAAATAGATTAAATATAATATAACATGCTATTGCATTGCCATTTGTATAATTAGTTTTGTCCTGACAAAACATTTTGCATTCTTTCCTCTTGTGTTTTATATAACCAAACAATATTCTAATTGTTGGATGTGTTTTATATAACCAAACAATATTCTAATTGTTGAATGTGATTTAAAAACTCAAAATTATGTGAATTTTTTATTTCCTAAAACTATCAGTCTGTAAGTTCTACAATAAATAGCTCATTGATAAATTTCAAGCATCCAATTCTATTGAAAATATCAAAATTGATAGATAATCTCTTCTATAACAGCTACTATAATTTCAAAATGAGTTTTCTCTCGGAAAATTATCTGAAAGAAAATTAACAAATGAAATTTTAAAATGTATAATAGTAAATATTATATAATGAGAGGAAGTATGTTTTTTAATCAATAGACACTAATTTCAACATTTTTTATAATTTTAAATTAATTTCACTTATGATACCTGTAAAATTTTCTCAATTCTTAAGCCAATTTTGACCATATTTCATATTACAATAATGTGACCAATCTGAATGTGCTGCTGAATTTTCAAGACACTATTCCCATTTTTTTGACACTTATGGCCACCATAAATAAATAGATGAATATTTGTTAAATAAAATTGGATTATAATGTTAAATTAAATGTTATTTTAACATTATTTTATTCTAACTATAAATATATTAGTAATAATTTCATTTTCTGATATATTATGCCTAATTATTTAATATCACTTTAATTTAATAAAATATATTATAATAAAATTGTGAATTTTCATGAAATTTTAATAATTATAGCTTTATTTTTAATCTTTAGATATTCAAAAGTTACAAAAAATGATGATTCTGTAGAACATTTACTTGAATTAGGTTATGTAAAAATGAATAATTTATTACCGAATTCTCATTACAAGGTAAATTCTATTTATAAACTTTTCTTAACTTTAACTTTATTTATAAATTATTTATAAATCAAATTTCAAAGGAAATATCCAAATAGAACCTAAACTGCCAAATTAAAAAAAATAATAATTTTAAATGAATATTAATGTCTGAAGAATCAATCTTCTAGATGGCCTCTGTAATCTAGTGGCTATTGACATCGGGATAGTAACTCAAAGGTCCCCAGTTCATCCTGGGCTGAGACAATTTTTTCTTCAGATAAATTAATTAAAAATTTTAGTTTAATCATTAATTAATAGATGCACCACTCTTTGTTTAATCATTAATGTATTAACACACTATTGATCAAACCCACTTTAAATATGGGCAACTGAATTCAATTCACTGTAAAGTTATTCGCATATCTAACACATCCTCAGCTCATTAGTACATAGCATGACAATGTTGTTTATACATTCAATATAAGTGTTTCTATCTAGGAACAAATTTTGAAGTTGTATTTATTTATTTTTCCTAAAACCGAAGCAAACCAGCACCATATTCGTTCTTCAATTTTTGTCATTTATAAGAGAATGATGTTTTTTAGATGATACTTGAGTTATATATTTGTTAAACAAGTTATCTATTTTTTAATCATCAAAGATTTAAAATTCAGTGAATCATCTAAATCTGATAAACAATAAACTATAAAATGTTTCATAATTTCATAAAATATCAATTTTTATTCAAAAAATTTTATTTTTTTCAGCAAAACAGGAAATTATTTTTTTTTTATCTAAAAATTTCAAATCAATACATCCAGTCACAAATTTTAGAGAGACCTTTTAAAAAACTGTCTGTCCAGAATAGCATAGATGGCACTTAATGTTGGACATCACTGTGTTAATTACAAAATTATTCTAACATTAATATAAATGTTTTCCAATTATTAAAATTTCTGTTAAAAAAGTATCCAGGGATTAATTCAGCAGTTTAGATTCTATTTAAATTCTATTTATTTATAAAAACTGTTTTCAGAACATTTTTCAAAATTTATTTGAATTTTTTATGAATTATGTATTTTATAATCTGTATTTATAACTATATACAGATTGTTCTTCAACCAACAGAACTTCAACCTAATATTCCATTAGACAGACAAAGAGCTTTAAGAATTTTTTGTAGAGAAAGAGCTCCTGTTGGTGGAATTCCAGTTAAAGAACATTTAGAGTTGAATGTAATTCCAATAACAATTGGACTAACTTATGCTTTTGTCACTACTATGTTAAAATTTTTCTTTCCTGGTCGTAATACAGGTTTGTCTATATTTTTTTTATTATTAAATTTTTAAAATTTTTCAAAAAATATATAAAATTATGATATTCTTTAGATGATCATCATGGTGATGATGAACAGGAAGGAACATTGACTAGAACCAAAAAACGTCCAACAGGTCATAAACAAACAGGTTCATCTGCAAATAATAGAGATGATATTGAAAAAATGAAGGTAAAATAAAATATTTTCTATAAAACATTTTAAAATATACTCAGACACCATTTTGTATCAGAGATGTGTTTTTAAAAAATACAATGCAGGCTAAAATGATACAAATCAAAATAATAATTTCCATAAGAAACCATTCAAATATGAAAGATAGAGAACCTGCACTACTATTTTCAACAAATAGAAAATTGTGAGAGCCATCTGCAATATGTATAGTACACCTGCTTCATAACTTGATGCAGAAACTAAACAATGCAATGGTTCACTACCAAAGGAAGAGAGTTTTCACTATGGTATAAAAAGTAAAAGGTGTAACATTTCACTATGGTATAAAGAGTAAAAGGTGTGTTCTATTAGCCCGCCATATTGATGAAGTAAAGTTTAGTGAAGTAATTTAGTATTTTAGATTCAATAAATTAACTAAAAACAATGTGTTTAGATAAAAATATTTTAATTTTAATGTACCTATTTATTTGTAAAATTTTCATTATGCCATATTGTGTTGTATTTGGTTATACTAATGGAAATAAGAAAATGTCAGGAATACAACTTTTATCACTTTCCTAATGATGGCATATATCAAGATAGATTACTCATGTACTTACTTGTTATGGCACCAGAAATACATATATACAAATGCATTAAGAGGTAATCAAACCACATAATGCAAGCTGCTAATATCAAAGAAAAAATGATTCCTGGATGATACAAATACAGGATTTTATCATCAAAAACGAAGTGAAATTGTATTTATGATGCAATTTAAAAAAAATGACTCAAAGTGGGTTCTAGATGTATTGTAAATAAATAAATTTAATAAATGTGTATCCAATATAAAAATTTTATAATTTTATAAATTTCAATGCCCATATTTTCATAATCCAAGCTATTATATTAAATAGCATTCAAATTACAGAAATATACTATGTTTTCAAAAATTATTTATAATTAAGTAACAATAATCAGTGGTATCACTCAAAATAATTAACATTCTATGTATTTTTCCCTCAAAAAAAAAAAAAAAAATATATAATGAAAAGTACATAGTAAATTCATTATAGCACAATACTGCATTATAGTAAACTTGCAAACATAAAACCAAAGGAATCACAAACAAAATAGATGCTGAAAACATATTGAATCATTGTATATAAATTCATAATTTATGTGAATTGTATTGATCAATTGCAGAGCTTATCGATTATATTACTGTTACAATTTGATGCAATTTATGTCAAAAACTAGTTATATTTAAGATCTATATGATTAAAAATAAAAATTCATTATATAATAATTGTAAAAATTCTGCCACTTCAAATTATTAAAAAAACAATCCAGTTAGGTGCAATCAAAGTATTGGTTGCATCCTAGCTGGATTGTTTATACTCAATATATTTATTCTGATATTTACTGAATGTCGATTCTTAAAAAATAACTTAAAATTTAAATTAAATTTGTCTTAATTTCTATCAATACTATTAAATTTCAATAGAAAGTAGACATATTTAATTTTAATATTTGATAATTTTTTTAATTACATATAAAGAATGTCAGTAGTTCTTCACTCTTATAAATACAATAGGTCCCTGATTTTTACAGCTAATTTGTCAAAAAAATTTCTGCATAAATCAAAAACCACATTAGCCAAACAATGCTTAAATTTGATATGCATAAATGGGTGCATTAGCAAACAGATAGCCAAATAAAATTTATGAACATTAAGCCTAGATAAGGAAATTTAGGGATGTAAATGATATTTATGTAAAAAAAAAGTAAATTGTTTAATGAATTTTTCATTTGAGTTTTATGGAAATTCAGCAAAAAATGAGTCACAGATCTGAATATCTCTGAAACCACATAAGTCAAAATCATGTAAGCAGAAAATGCACTGTATTAGCTGGTTATATCTTACTTCATTTTCGTACTACATTTTATTTTAATTTTAAATTTCACTTATTGAATTTTATAAACCATTGGTAAATTCAATAAAAATAAAATAATAAAATAAAATAAAAATTCTAAAATACAGTGATTTTTTATTTACTTAGAAGGATTTTTGAAGGAATTTTTTATAATCATTGTTATGTTTTCTAATATAATACAGTAATAAGTCCAAATGTAGTCTTAAATATCCAATAATTATTCAAATTTAAGGAAATTGGTTGTTATATTTTATAAAAATAATTTTTATGAAATTAGAAAAATAGCAAAAACGGCATTTTAAACATTGTTTTTATAAAATATTGTTGAATCTTATTCATGCCAAATAAACCTTTGATGATTATAATTACATTTTAATAATTTGAAATAATTTTAATTAATGTTAATTCCATCTCAGAAATAATAAATAAATAAATAATAAAATTAAAAGTAGTGTTAGTTATGAATTAATAATTGAATTAGAGTTTTAAACTGTTTTATCTGAAGAATAATGTTATCTTGGCCTGAAATCAATATCAGGCTTAACATCCTAAATGTTACAGTGCCAAGGCACCTGACAGATTAATTCTTCAGATATTAATTTTAGAATTTAATCATAGATATCAGATTCAGCCAATAGAAATATTCCTGACCAGACTTTTCACAAACCATAGGCCTTCAATAGTGCTGTATATGACAATTGATTGGTAGCACAGTCATAATTAAAAGCCTGAATTATAATTATGACTGTGCTGCAATCAGTTGTCACTTTTTTCTTTAGATAAGCTAATTTAAAATTTTAATTCAGTTATTAATTACTAGATGGTGTGGTGTCATTCTTAATTTAATTATTAGTTTGTTTGTAAATTCTAAGATGGCATAAAAAAACATTAATCAAAATTATTTCAAATTATTAAAAATCATTAACTCTTTTGGCATGAATTAATTCAATTGGCTGAAGATTTAGTTTGTAAAATATTGTTTTTTAATAAATTATTTTAATCCTTAATTTTTTGTGTGTAATAAATTGTCAAATATTTATTATTTTTGATTTACTCCTTTAAAATTATTCATTGAAGTTTTTAATATTGATATTATAAATATCAATATTTTCCATACACATATCAGATTATATTGATTCTTCATAAAAAAAGATATTGAGTAACCTCAAATATCAGTATTTTTAAAAATGCTGCATACCTAAATCCTACCCTAAAACTTATAAAAATATTTTGAATATATTTAAGCAGTTAGCAGTCTTAAAAATCAAGCAACATTTTCTGTTTTATTTATTGAATTATCAACATGCACACAGAAACTGGCATCAAGACTACTAAGAATCCATCACTAAGAAGAAAAATATTTTATTCTTAGAATAATAACTATATAAAGTCTTAAAAATAAAAAGTATAAAAATGATGATTACAATATTTCAGTATTAAAATAAAGTATTTTTATGCCTAGTGCTGATTTATTTCATATTAATCTTGATGAAAATTTCTGTGTGACAGTTGATAATTCAGAAAATAAATCATAAAACTTATAGCTTAATTTTTAAGAATTATTTAAATAATTTGCTCAAAATATTTAAATACACAAAAAATAACTTAGTTATTAGCAGTTTCATTAATAATGTTTAATTTGGAGTTCTATAAATCATGGTTTATCATAACTTACCAGATAAATGAGAATTTAAAAGAAAACTGATTTATCAACAAAGTTCAGATTTAAGTTAACAAATCTTGAATATAATTTGTTTTATGAAATATTGTTGGCCAAGTCTTTTATTCCATGTTGCATAACATGCATTAGAATGCAACTGATATAAAAATGTAGAAAATTTGAGGACAGGATTTCTGTAACTGAAAATCAATAGTAATAGATATGGTTGTACATTATTTAAGATATTATTGAAAATAAATAATGATATTACTTTAAAGAAATGTCTGCTGATTAAGACTGCTTAATTTAACAATAAACGTCAATAGTTAGGTGGATGTAAGAAAATGAAATGTGAAACAAGCACATCCAGTAGCAGATTTTCATGTAGGCTGTGAAGACAGCTGCCTTGGGCCCTTCAACCCTGGGTGCCTCTTATTTTATGATAGTAATACATATTTAATTTTTTTATATGATTTTTAACAAGATTTATACACTACAACAATGTTTTTGAATCCAAGAATATTCATACAATTAACCTGATAATTTTATAACAGATTATGAATATGACTCATACTCAAATAAACAATGTAACAAAATTCAAAGAATCATACTTTTGGAGGGATGAAAATTGTTGTAGAAGCTTATTATGTAATTTGTGATAAAATAGCAGTAGAAATTTCTAAAAGAACAATTATTTACAAGAGTATATTAAATAATTTTCAATTATTTTTTGAACCTGACATGTAATAATGAAGTAAATAAATGTGTTTTAAATTTATCAAATCAGTATAAAAATGATATTGATGCACATTATTTTAATGATAAAGTCCATCATTTTTTAAAATACATTAAAGAAGAAAATATATTTAGCAGACATCCCTTTAAAACATATAAAATAATAATTGATGGTTTACAATCGACTTTTCCCAATGCTGAAACAATTTAAAAAATTTTTTTAACTTTACCAATATGTTATATGTTATGTTAGTGGAGAAAGATCATTCTCTGTAGTTAAATAAAAAATTATTTAAGAAATAGTCTTGGGCAGAATCATATACAACATTTATCAATAATGTTTATAGAAAATGATGTCATACAAAACCTGAATTTTGAAAACATTATTGATAAATATGCTGCATCTAAATTAGAAAAGTACCATATTCCATATTTTTAAGCCATGACATTCATATTTGCCAAAAAAAGTTAATAAATAACTATTTGCTGTTTCTTCAATTTAAGTGTGATCCACTTAATTAAGAGTAACAATTTTTCTTCATGATCTCTTCGACGTTTGGCGACTTTAAAGGAACTGGTAGGGCAAGTGTTGAAATGCATTTAACTAATAATGTCTCACAATTTCTTTTTTATAGATTGTATTAAGAAACTTAATGTAAGAATAAAAGTAGATTTATAATTAATCTGCCTGTTTACCAGTTCCTTTAAAGTTGCCAAATGTCAAAGACATCATGAAGAAAAATTGTTACTCTTAATTAAGTGGATCACACTTAAATTGAAGAAACAGCAAATAGCTATTTAACAACTTTTTTTGGTGAATAGAAAAGTACCATTATAAATAATAAATTTTTTGTATAAATTAATGATATATATAGTTTATAGTGCTATTGTGATTAAAACTTTTATTGAACAATGTTAAATTATTATAAAAAATTTATTTTCATAGGACCCCAAAAATCTCTTACACCTTGGGCCCCTTTAAGGCAAAATCTGTGATTGTATCCAAATATAAAAATAATAAGTCTGTTTCATTGTCACTATTCAAATCACAATAACCATTCACCATTCTGTTGTTGTAATTGATAGTTTAAAGGATTGAACTGTCAATTTTAGCAGTTTAATCATTAGTTTAAAGTATCATTTATGCTTAACTGATACTGTTGAAACCAAACTTGATTGTAAATAGTACTTTAAATGACAAAATTAGTTTTCATTCATGAAATCAGCCATATATCTTATTGTTACTTTTAACATTTATTTATTTAAATGCTTTGAAGATGGCATTGAAATTTTAAGTGAGCATTTGATATGATGATGATGTGTATTAAATTGCAATAATATTAGTTATTTTAATTCAACTTAATTTAAATGAGTATTAGTTAATTTGCTAAGTTGATAAGCATTCATTTAAAAATAAAAAGAAATAAAAAACTCATGAACTCTTCATTTCTTTTACTTAGATTTTATAGTAAGAGGTCTGATATTCATTTAAAATTTTATTTAAAAAATTTTGTTTTATAAGTTAAAAGAGTTTTAGTTTAAAATCAATTATCATAATTTGGAAAATCAAAATAATTTTTAAAAAATGTTTGGGAATATAAATTTTATAGTAATATTTATATTCTTCCTACTCTGTTTTAGGAAAGAGCTGAAAAAAATCATACATTTCTGTATATTAAAATTCCTGAAGTGCCTATAAAAATTAGTTACAAAGGAGAAAAAGAGAAAAATATTGAAGATCTCCATGATTGTGGCCTTGTCCTTCCAACGTTAGAATATCATGATTGTACTTGGACTTGGTTAGATTTATTGATGGAAATGAAAAATGCTACAAAACGTGTTTTAGTTTCTCAGGTAATGTAAATTGCCAAAATAAAATAAAAGTAAATTTTAAATACTGATTTTTAATCATTTCATATCTTTTATACTGTAGGCAATTAAACAAAAATTGTTGAAACCATCACGTCCAGGAACAGATGAAACCACTCAACCTCAAGAGGAAGATAAAGTCAGATTATTATTGGGTCCAAAAGTCATTGTATGTTGTTTATATTTTTCAAATATATTAGTTTAATTTTAAAAATTTTAATTTCAAATATCTTTAAAATAGAGACAAGAGAAGCTTTCATAAAATTAAAAAAATGTTTTATTAGAATATATTCAGGCTTTCATCCATCATCAGTAAACAAGAGAATGACAACTAAGTACAAAATATGATAATATAAAGATTTAGCCAGGAACAGTTTGTTTATCAAGCTTTTTGTGTATATCACTGTATTTTATATTTATTTGAAATTCTATAATTTACTCATGAATAATGAAGTCATGAAAGTACTCTAATAAACATTTTTTACTTTATGAAAATTTGTATTGTTTCTGTTGTTGACTTTTCTCATTCTAAGATTGAATAAAAGAATATATAAATTAAGTTTGCCCAAATGTCCATCCTCATCACAATAACTAAAAATATATAATTTAAATAATAATGGCATACTATATGTCATTGATGGTTCATGAACTCAGAGTGATGGGAGTTAAGTTAAAAAAAAATTATTTAAATTAATAATAAAAAAATCAGGATTTTAATATAAATAATAAAGCAATAAACATTTATTTTTGCATGGTTTATTTATTTGCTTATACAAGTTTACAATGTTAATCAGAAAATTTATAAAGAACACCATGACAACAGATTCAAAATATTACACTAAGTGCTAGTCTCAATAAACTTAATTATTAATAATTTTGAATCATTGGATCAGTAAAAAATATAAACTGCAAAAGATTGTAAAACATGTAGTGATATGCACATTCCTATGAAGAGTTATGCAGGTAAGAGTACAATGGACATGAGAGCCTGATGAGTTGGTCCCAATGCCCTGTAAATTCACATATATTCTATCAGTGTGGCAATTAGTGGCAAATATCAGCAACAGTATACATCTCTCTTTGTGCTATTTATCTGGAAATCAGTCAAAATATGGTAGATGCAATATTTTTTTATAGAAAATTTTTATAATAATTTAAATTTTCAAAAAATAAATAATTTGTTAATCAAGAAGCTTTCTCAGTAAATAATTTAGTTTCTTTGATAAAATTATTGATGGAGTCTAATCCCATTGGCTTTTAGGAAAGATTTGCCCGTACCATACATATTCATATATAAGCCAATTGTTCTACTTCAGAGTAAAAAAAAAATTGGAAAAAATTTAAAAAATTATATAAGTTGACTTCAGATTTCAAGATCAGAATAATATGATATTAAAATAATTAGATAATTTTTTATGATTTTAAAAACTTTCCAACTTCTGTTTACTATTACAATAAGTATAAGCGATTAGTTAAAAAGCTAGATTCATAGTATTGAAATATCACAATGTGATTCAGAGAAAATTGAACTGGGAGCAATGCATACTTCATGTTGATTGCATTTCCAACAATATGATTTTATCAGTGTTTGTTTGACAGAAAATATCAAACAAATATTAATCATTTCTGAATATCAATAAAAATTTTTAAATGATATGAAATCAGAATTAAAATGTGCAACAGAAATTTTTCTGCAACTGAAAGGAGTAGAAAGCTGACCAATATTATATGCAATCACCATAAATGCAAATCTGATATTTGAAATCAGTTACAAGATAATCAACCCATATTTATTAAATGATCAAAACTATCAGAGAATGCACAAATCATTGATCAGAAATATTGGGGATCATTAAATATCCTTTTAATATTAATTAATCATATGTTGAATACTGGAAATCATGTTTACTCATTAAAAATTGAACTATAATTGAAACTAATGAGTATCTTCACTTGCTTATTCAATAGTCAATAACGTTTATAAATGCTCTACAAGCAAGAAACACCAAAATTATTTTAT
>WUQG02306044.1:0-19259 GCA_011317285.2 Androctonus mauritanicus | reverse complement strand
TGACTACAATGATAAGCCGCTTTGCATTTCCTTAGTTCACCTGAAAATGACTTTGAAATAAAATCCTGGTTTAAAGAAGGAGAAACCAGCACTGAAGACAAACCATGCAATGAGAGACCATCAGCTGTAATCACTGATACAAATTATCAGAGAGTGGATGAATTGATTTGTGGGGACAGATGAGTCATAATCTATGAGCTTGCTGTACAACTGGACTGTAGTCAAATGCCATACAGAAGATGGTGGAAGACTTAGGATATTTGGAAAGTGTATGTAAAATGGGTACCTCAACAATTGACACCTTATTTTAAGTAGAGAAGAGTGGAAATCTACTCTGATTTGCTGGAAGGGTTTGAAGCCAATGAAAACATGTTTTTTCTGATCTGGTGACAGGATGAAATACAGACATATTCTTTATGATACAGAAACAAATAATAAATCCGTGGAATGATGTCATGTCTCTTTCCAAGGTCTAAGTTCAAGAATCAGCAATTAGAACAGAAAGTCATGATGGCTGTTTTTTTGGGATGGCAAGGGCATCATTCTTACTGATTTTTCTAGTGTGTGGCTGTACAATGAACAGCAAGCGTACATTGAGACACTCAAGAAATTTAGAAAAACCATTAGGAGGAAAAGACTGAACAAGAATCTGAAAATGATCCATATTACATGACAATGCATGACCACACACATATTTGGTAACAAATCATGAGATCAGCAAATTAAAGCTGGTCAGTGATCCCCATCCACCATACAGCCTGGATATGGCATCATCTGACTTCTACTTGTTTGGTCTAGTGAAGGACAGTTTTTGGAGACAATGATTTGATGACACGGACTAGGTGAAAGTGGCTGTGAAGAAGTGGGTACAACAGTACACACCTGAATTTTTTCAAAAATGATTTGAGAATTGGGTTCAACAGTGGTGCAAATGTATTGCTTGTGATGGAGACTATATTGAGTAGTACCTTTGTATAGAAAGAGTTACTCTACCAATATGTACGATTTGAATGACCTACATCAATTAATAAAAAAAATTATGCTCACTTTTGCATTACTTTTGATATAACCCTTGTATAAACAGTATAATTGATATATATATGTATATATGTTATGGACAAAATGATTAATACGGGCATTATGAATAATGACATAAATCAGGCATTATAATAAATTTAACATTATTTATCAAAATTTATCATATTGTTGGGTCAATATGAATATTGCTATCATATAGTTGGGAAAAGTAATATTTTTTGTTTTAGTAATAAAAGCAATAGGAGTTGGAGAGGAGAGGAGTAATAACTCCTCTCTTTTTAAACTGATTTTTATAATTTTATCATAATGTTGACAGAATTATAAAATTTTATTAATAATACATTTTGTTAACATTGATTAAAACAGTTAATAATACTTACTTTCAAAAATATTCTAGTTTATGAAAGTTTCACAAATTATTTTGTTATAAGCTATATGCAAAGAAACTGCCAAAATAAGCTTATTTTAATAATTATTATAATTATTAAAGATTTTTTGTCTGTTGATTTATTAAAGATTTTTATGTAATTAATCATATGCAGATATAATAAAGCATCAATTATCTAGAGTAATTGTTACTAGGGGTCCGTATAAAAAATAAAAGCACTTTTAGGCAGGTGGATATAACAAAATATTTTGTTATACCCGTCTGCCTAAAAGTGCTTTTATTTTTTATATGGACTGTAAGGTTTTAAGGCAGTTTTTTAAGTTTTATCTATGTTACTAGGGGTTTAGATAATCAATGCTTTACTATAATATAATTAATTTTTTAAAATTTATTATAATGCCCAGTTTTTTTTGTCATTATTCATAATAGCCAGGCATTATAAATAATCTTTGTCCATAATACATACACACACACACACACACACACACACACACATACACACACGCGTGCGTGCGCGCAAGCTTCTTAACTTACACAAATCAGACTAAAAAATTATCCTTATAATCTAATACACAGTGCAATACAGCAATATTTTATATGCTAATATTGTTACAATAATTATATCAGTGCTATATTGGAACTGAATGATTGTTTATAACATTATTAATAATTGTAATAACCATTATAATATTATGTATATTGCATTATGATAGTCATATATATCTCCTGCTTTATAAATAAGTTATGCATTCAATGCAAAATGTTTTAATTACACAATTAAATAAATAAATAATTATAATTTATATAGATAAATTCAATTGATATAAAATTTGATTTACATAATATTGCTATGAACATAAATCTTGCATAAATTAGAGACTTCTTATATTGTGTATCTAAATACTATAAATTATTTTTAGATGATATTTATTGATATTTAATTATTTAAAAAAATTGAGTTTAATGCTGTTATATAACCTTCTCAATATAAATTATAATAATATGCAAATCTCTATGATTTCCTTATCTATTGCACTCAATTAATAGTATTGAGGGTCTATTGTAGCAAGTTATACTGAAGGACAACTATATTGTTAATAACAGATATTATTAGAATTGATAGTAATCAAGACTATTTACGATTAGACTGATAAATAAAAATGATATTTTTTCTTATACAAAGGCAAAAAAAAAGATCTTTATCCATTATTTTGTAAAAAAATTTTTGAAAATAAACATACTGCGTTATAATTAATAAAGAAGGCATATAATAGATATTGACTTTATGATCTCTAGTTAGAAAAACTGGTTCAGAAAGAAAAAAAATGCATAATTAACTTTGATCCACTATTATTATGAGCAGAAATATGACAGAGAAATAAACAAGAGATTTTTTTGTTTTGTTTTTTGGAAAAGAAATATACTGTACTTTGATACCAATCAGCATCTAATTCTAATAAAATAAAAATATATTATTATTAATGAAGAAAAGTAATGAAAACAATGACCTACATTATTTATGATTGATTGGCTTATTAAATTTTAATGACATAGGGAGTAATAAGTAGCACATTACAGTAAAACCAATATAAAATTTAAAAAAGTAATATGGTAAACAGATAAATGATATTACTGCACCCAACTAATCAGACTTCAAATTATTTGAATAAATTTCACTGAAACATTTTAATTAGTAATAAAAATATTATATAGTAATAATGTAATTTGTATGCTGTGATTTAATTATCATCAATTGTTCTAATTAAATTAAAATGAAAAACAGTTTAAAAATTTCATAAAAATGTAAATTTATACATACTTTTCAGTATTTTTACTATTGTTTAGCAGTTTCATTCACACTAAGTTTAATCAATTCTCTTTTACAAAAACTTGTCAAATAAATCAATAAAGAAAATCCTATATATATATGAATTTTTTATATATTTTTATTTATGCAATTTTAATATATGCAAATCTAAAATCCTTGAACCATTTCATTAGAAAATTTTGAATTTAATGATTTTCAACCTATAATTTCCAATATTTATAACCATTATTTTAATGTAAAATAACTATTAAATTACAATCACAATTTACATCTACATCATATATAATACAAACTCTTTTTATCATTCCAAAACAGGAAATGCACAATGATAGTCTGACTTATTAGTATATAATTACTAGTTGAACTGTATTTACTCACCTACATTACTCTTTATAGTTATTTTTTTATATTTTTGAATTACTTTGTTATTCATTATGTCTGAGAGTGCAAAAATAATGCATACAATGGAAATTTGCAAATGAAACTTTTAATAATAAAAATAAAATAAAATGTATAAAAATATATTTTATTTTCTTATTAAAACATTTGTTTATAGATGATAAATTTTTAAATGGATTTATAATATTAGAGTTTATTTAAATTTTGTTTTGTTTCATATTAAACTTTATTTTTTTTTATAATATAAAAAAATTTTCAGGAATGGAATCATCATTTATTATATTTTGCCTATAGAAAAATAAATGTTTTACAATACATTACCAAGAAGCAATTAAATCAGAAAAGTTGACTGCTTGTACAAAGTAACTTCAATAATACAAACTGGAGACAAAAATTCCTTAAATTATCAGCACAAATATTTTTGAAAGAAATGAAGCTTGTATTAGACAACTGATGATAATCAGATAACTTTAAATATCAAATCAAACCAATGATTGATTTAATACTTAGAGGAGATATTGATTGGAATAAACAAATGTAAAGATGAAAATTTAATTGAGAAAACCTTGATATAACACAAAAAAATAATACCTAATTCTAATGGAGGTGGTTCCTAAAAAAAAGCTGCAAACATCCAAGTAGTAGCATTTGTTAATAAAAATGTCATTTTATTTTCAAATTTTTCAAAACTATACAAAAATTTTTAAAATTATAATATTGAAATAATCTAGCAGCAAACATATTTGCAAAATAATTATGTTATTTAATGTATTAGCACAGTATTTTAAGATGTTAGGAATTTCTCCAAAAATCTTAATTTTATAACTTAACATTTAATTTCAGAAATCTGATTGCAAAAAACTATCAGATACAAGATACCATTAATTGTTCCAATAAATAATATACATCAGACAAGTTTGGTACAACTGGTTCAATGTAAGCATAATTTTTGAGTTACAAACTTTTTAATTTATAAATAAATCTCAGAACTGTGCCATATTTGTAATTTGAGGAACATTTGTACTTCTCAAGGTGAGTAAAGAAAATGGAATGCAGATAGATTTTGAATTATGGAAATTTGCACTTACAATATTATAAATCTTTGTTTGCTTATCATCATTTTATATATATAGTATTTCAACTTTAAGCAGAATGATGCAAAATATACATTTTGAAAAGAAAATCATACTGAAAAAATCAAATAAAAAAAAATCTTTCACAAGAAAACCAATTTGCAAAATTCAAAGCAATTGAATGTAGCATTGAAGCATTTAGAAGCTAAAATTTATATACTAAATTTATTTTTAATGTAAAAAATAAATAAATTTCAATAAAATTTTTTTAAATCTAATGATGAGTTTTCCATCAATATGAACAGGGTGGTAATGAGTTTGAGCCAGAATACTACAGTAGATATTAAGATTATGATAAATAAAAGCTTTATTTGAATTTAGCAAAAATGCATCTCATACTTTCGAAAATTCAGGATAAAACTTCATCAGTTCATATGAACAACTTAATAAAAAATTTAAAACAAAAATTTTTTTAAAAATCATTACAAATTAATTTGTTAAAGAATTATCATCAATATTTATATTTCTTTTTACAAAATATGCTAAAACAAAATCTGAACTAGCTTATAGGACCTTAGAATAAAATTATAGATGCAGGAGCAATTTCAGGCTGGACTACCCTCTTCAGCTGCACAGATAAACTCTGTGCAGCTGAAGAGGAGCAATCCAGCCCGAAAGCGCTCCTGCATCTATAATTTTATTCTAAGGTCCTATAAGCTTGTTCAGATTTTGTTTTATCCTAATTTGAGACCTAGTTGTCCATTTGGTGCAAAATATATTTTATCAATGCCTCCTGGTTGGCTTAAAAATAGTAGCAATGTATCTATATTGACTAGTTTTTTTAATTAATTATAAAATGAGAAAGCATTAAAAAAATGTCTAATTAAAATCTATCAAATTTCAGTTTTGAATGCAGCACAAGACAAAATGACACAGAATATCTATAGATCTTCTATTGCAAAAAAATTTACAATAGAAAAAACAAAAAGGCTAAAATATCTGAATGATTTTTATAATTCTATAGATTTTTTAGTAAATTTCTTTGATATATAAAGCATTATTTATTATTAAAATATATATAAATATATACATTATTCACACTTTTATTTATATGTTTTTCATATAAAAGCTCACAATATAGAAACATAACCTCTCAGTAGTTATATTTTTTTTTAGATAATTTAGTTTTCACATAAATTGTTTTAATTAATGGACTAATTTTTTTACTGTATCTGCTGTAAGTTTGAGAATCTCCTTGATTTGCTCATCATATAATTTTATTATATGTTATTTGCATTGTAAATGCCATATGTTGTTGTATATATTAACCATATAAAACAATAGAATAAAATAGACTGAGTGATTATTTCAAAAAATAGTAAATACAAATTAATATATAATTTATATTTATTATAATTAAGTTTAGCAGTACCAACTTTTAATTTTTGCCATGGAAGCAGGATTTATGAAAAATCCAAATATTTATATAGCAAGCTTTCCATGAAAAATTATATAAAAATGAACAGTCATTTTGATAGGAATTGTAATAAATAATTTATTATAAAGTAAGTATATACTGTATGATTATTTTTATTTATTAATGATTATTTGCATTTATACATAATGTTTGCATTCTTAAATATAAAATAACATAAGGATAAAAAAATATTTTTGCCCATGTTCAAGTTTGCATGGGGAAATTGCTCTCATTGCCCTTAGGAAGTCAGCACCTATGATTAAGTTTTTACATTGAGACTGAAATTATATAAAACAAAATATTGCATGAACTGCATATTATATAAAAATCATTATCAGTTAGACAATTAAATTCATTAGAGTTTCAACTAAGAAATACTATATTTTCATAAACTGCTATCTTTATTTCACTTATTTCAAAGATGATTGAATTTTAAAGATCAAAAAACTAAGTGGAACAGTCCCAGAAAGTGATCATCTTTTTCAGAAGGTCAAAGATCTATCTCAAACATTCCAAAAGTAATCACAAAAATAAAAAAACAAAATAACTACATAAAATATTTCAAAACTTAAAAATTTCTGTCTTTTCTTTCAATATTCAAGAATGTTATATAAACCTCAATATTAATTAGACATATGGGAATAACAAAAATAATATTTGATTATGTAATCCTGCGAATTTAAAGTTTTATAATTTTTAAAGCTTTTATTCTTTTAAATAATTTATATAGCTTATAATAATATGTATTTTTTAATATACATATACAGAAAATTGAACTGTACAAGAATTTAAATTATAAAAACAAGAAATATGGAAAAGGATATAGTGTGTGTATTCTAATTAAGCTCTTAATTAATTCTTGAAGTTTATTCATAATTCAAAATTTGCTCTTACAGCAGCTTATAAAAAATTAAATACACTGTATATAATATATTATGCAATGCATGCTAGTGACTGAACTAACTAATACTATTTTTATATTCAAGTATTCGAAATAAATGATTTGAAGAGACAAGGATTCTTTGTGGAAGCTTTGTTATAATGAAATTCCATGCTAATATATTAAATGATAAGTTTAATAAATGAGTTTTATGATGTATTTTCCATTACAACATTTCATTATTGCAATTTAAAAAATTTTTATAAATTTTTGAATTTTGCAAAAGTAAAATGATTGTACAGACCAAATTTTTAATTAGAAGATCACTTACATATATAGAAACTAAAAAAAAATTATAATACTTTAATATTTAATACCTAAAATGATTAAATCTTTATTTAATCATTTTAGGTATTCAATATTAAATTTTTTAAAAAAAGGTATTCACTGACAGCTAACAAATCAAATATAACTAAACTAAACTGTAAATGTTAACTAAAAGTATAAAAAAAAGATGAAAAAATTTAAAAAATATAGAAAGTACATTAACAGCAATAATAAACATAATGAAATATAAATCTATTTCCTTGTCTATCTATATATTTGATTCAGTTAACAGAAAATAATAATAAATATTTTAAAAATCCAAAACAAAAATGGGAAAAACATTGAATAATTAGATTCTGTTCAGAGTTAGTTATTTAGGCACTCTCTAATTTACATAAACTGACTGATGTAAATTCAATTTTGGATTAAAAATTTTGATATTCTAAATATTTTTTAAATTATAATAATATAATATATAGTTTAACTACTGCTATTTTATATGCAATATTGCAACAATGTTTACATTATTATTATAATGAATGAACAATATCTGACAGTGAGATATCATTAGTAAAGCCATTATATTATGACATATAATGTACAAATGTATTGTATTACAGTTATAACTTCTGCTTTTTGAGTAAGTTATATATACAATTATAAGTTCTGTTTGTTTTACTATAATAATTTATATAAATTCTATTTATAATGCTTTTAAGAGATAAATGGGGAATGCTATTATATACTTTCAATTAAAACAAGCATACAAATTAACATATACAAATTAAGCCATATACAAAGAAACAATGAATTTGAAGTAATTTTTAATAATATTTGATATGTAAGTTACAGTGATAGTAACATCAGAAAATAAGATGTTAATTTAAATTCAAGTATAGTGGAATCGCAATATTCATTAATTTTTATAGAAAAGTAATTTAGCCATAATTGTTTCAATATTCCCAAAACTGACAGGTCATAATTCCTTTTCTTATATTTCTATCTGCATTTGTGATCTTTTCATATCTACCACAGTAGAATGCACAAATGATGGAAAAAACTTTGTAATCAGTATCATTTGATTAAACTATTTGCTTATGAATAGACATTGCATATATTGGAGTTGTTCATATCATACAATAATTTACTATCATTCACAGCTTACTATATTCAAAAAGCTGATAATTTTCATTCAATAAATTTTTTATATAAATGTTTTGGCATTATTTGTATTCTGAATTTTTATATTCTTAATTAGTTGAATAGTAGCTGTTAAAGAATCTCATTACTATTTCATGTGATGTATATTTATTTTTTTAGCTATTTTCAGAAAGTATGACTTATAAGATCATCATGCTGTCTACATATATTATTATTAATAATTTTTGAATTAATTAGCAGATTTTGACATTAAAGGTGACTTCAAGGAGTTTTAACTCTATAGCTTCATCCATTTAAAAACAGCAAATGTTCAACTTTTCAGGTTTCATCTACTAGAGATGATAATAGTGCTCCTTCAAATTGATGTCATAGCCTGATTGTGTATTTTTAATTATTCCAAAATAGTAGATATGTTCAGAAAGTGAGCAGTTAGTTTTTTCCAGAATTGCTTATTTACAATACTTATAATTTTCATGATCTACCTAATTATTTAATTCATCAGTCTTTCAATTCCATATCTTGTGAATTATTGGGAGAATCAAAAAGTTTACCTATAATTATTTATTAATTTTTATTTGGGATAAGAACTGCTGTTCAATTATTTTGGTGGGTAAAATAAGCAAATATGATTGATAACATATGATATTTTATTAATTAGATTAGAGTTTACTATCTATGCTTATCTGTTCTATAAAAAAAATTAATTAGATTCATTTCATAACTTTTATTAGTCAAAAACAATCATATTTAAACTAAATTTACTTTTGATTCTATATATTAAATTTAGACTATACTTCTTCATTTCTAGAAATAATTCATTAATTTTATGATTATAAATATTCTTAATCTCTCAATCTCCTCATTTATTATAATAAATGATTACCCTATATTCACAATTGAAAAAAACAGCAAACAAAAATAAAATTACAAATAAACTTGATAGTGTATTTTATCTATGATTTGATCAAATTGTATAGTTATTGAATTGTATAATAAACTGGCTTGTATACCTTTGAGTTTTTGATTTAGAATTTTTTTTATTTTATTCTGATATAATATCTATATAATTTATATAATTAACAATAATAATTTATATAATACTATTAATTATATTTTCAGTATATTTTTAATTAGATTTAAATGCAGATTCTCCTTTACTTATAATAAGTTACATTTTGATAACCTCATTATAAGTCCAAAAAAAAAAAAAAAATCATAAGCTGAAAATGACTGATAATGGTAGTAATTTAGTGATTTGTGGCAACATATGAGTTTCCTCCTTTTGAATATCCACATCCATTTCTAATCTGAAGACAAATTACTGGTTAAACAAAACAGTGTATTTATAGTTAATACAGATATTCCTTAATTTATGTATATCCAGCTTCCATAAAATTCAACTTTACATAAAATATTTTTTTATAAGTTTTTTCCAAATATAGAGAATAAACATCTATTATATTTGTAAGTTATAACTTTTAAAAGTTTGTGTCACTTGATTTGTTTATATTGTATAATTGTTTATTGATTGATCTTAAGAATCTTATTACTAGTATATTATTATTCCAGGCAGTGCTATAAAACTTTTATTCAGAGAATAACATGACATGAGAGCCAAGTGTAATCACCATAGTCTACCTATCCCTTGAGGTTTTTGATTTGGAATTTTTGTTAAAAAATTATTTTTTGATTTATGTAAAATTTAGATTATGCAAAAATTTCAGTCTTAATTATTTGTATAAACAGGGGATTATCTGTATATAACAATAAAACTCATTTAATAATAAAAGAAATGAAATACAATGGAACTCTGTTATAATGAACATTATGGGATTGAGAAAAAGTGCACATTATAATTGTTATTGATTGTATCCAAGAGAGTGAAAATATCCGTAATTGAACCTGAATCCTCCAAGATAGTACCATGTGGATATTCAACCAACTGTAAATTTTTAATAAAACAAAAAAAGTATTTCTAGCAAATATGCTGTGAAAATAACTAAGTTTGGAATATCATAAGGGCAATTGCAAGATTAGATTATCATAAGTAAAGGAGCATCTGTATTTTATATTAAATATAGTTTTACACACATTCCTTGACTTGCATAAATTTGACTTTACATAAAAGATTCTAATAGTAAAATATTTTTGTGAATATGTTGCCAGAATTTTATGTTATAATATTGTAGGAGTTATGGCATTATTTAATGATAATTATAACAACTCTACTGATACTTATCATTATTTAATGTTAATCAACAATCAATACCAATATTACCATATGTCACAATAACTATCATAAATATGATATATATTGCACATATTCATCATACTGTAATATTATTACATATCTTTAATCTTATGGATAGACTAATATATATACTCTCTTTTATAAGTTACAGTATTTTATATAAAGCAGAAAACGTTAATAATATTATCATGATAATAATGATTTACTTAAATTCAACCTATGCATTAATTCCAGGAACATAATTTTTATGTAATTTGGGAATTCCTGTATTTAGTATCAATATGTACAAATTTTCTATCTCTAGTAAATACAATTGTCTTAAAAATTTTAAATTTTGTATGTCAAACTACAGACCAAAAATAAGAGAAATACACAATTTAATAAAAAAAAGTCACTTTTTAAGCTTTATGAAACTTTTCATAATAGTATTTATATAAATATTGATTATTTTTCATGAAAGAAGTTATAATAGAAATTTCTATTGCACTCACTTAAAGGAGTTAGAGAAAAACTAATATATGATGATTATGTCAGTTTATTCTGTTTATATTCCTTCATATGTTTGTTCTTTTAACATGTGTTGATTTGAGGGACAATGAATATCTACAAACCAACAAATGTTAAAAATTTTTGGGTAATGAATTTTTAAAAAAGGAAAAATATTAGTTAATCTAGTATAGTAAAAATTTTTTAAACCCAACATAACACATTTATTCTACTGTATAACAAGAGAATATTCACTATTTTAAAGATCAAGTAAAGATAATAAAAGCAAAATATTTATGAAATCAATTGTATATTTTTATTAAATTAATAACTAATTAGTCAAAATTTACAAATCAGCATAACTTTTGTAAAACTTATCATATACATTATACAATGAATTTCCAATATTGCAGTAGTCAATAACTAAGCTGACAAATACAATAAAAATGCCATATATATAATATATGGCCAATATTAGGAGTGGGCAAACTTTTCTGACTATGGGCCACACCAACTTCTTTAAGGTCTCTAGCAGGCCGCATGTAAAAAAATGTATTTACTTTCCAATATATGAGATACTCACAGTAGAGGAAAATATTGCGATCATGCTGGAAACCAGTGTTTTATTTTCAACGAATTTTCACGGCCGCTCTCAACTTAATATTTAGCCTATTGGATGGCAACAGATTTGGAGGCTACTGCCTCAAAATCCATTGCCCCAATAAGTTAAATATTCAAAAATATCGGAAAATTGAATGGGGCACAGGCCAGATTTTTTAAAATTTAGCGTACAAAATCTAAATTTAATTAATTAATTATGTTGCTTGTTTATGTAATTTAACACTTTTGTGGTAAAATTTTAAGAAAATCTTACACTTGTGCATGAATTGTGGGCCACACATATTGTCACGGAGGGCCGCACGTGGTCTGTGGGCCATAGTTTGCCCATCCTTGGCCTATATAAAGCATAGTATTAGATTTGAATATTTTAAAGTTTAATATTTTTAACAAAATCTACACAAACACTATTTCCATCTGATACTTTTCCAAACTTAATTTAACTATTATAAGAAATTAAAAAAAAATTATTAAAATATCATTTCATTTTGAATAATGATTTGATTCAAAATCAGATGTAACTACTGAAGTTGGCTGGAGTGAGCCGAAAGCGCTATAGTTAATTAGTTAATAAAGTTTTGTTTTTCAAATAAGAGAAGAGTTATTTCCTGCTTAAAGCTGAACAAAGATTAAAGTTAATGAAATGGAGCAGCGTAACGAAATACTACAAAGCTATTTTGTGCATTATTTCTTGATCTTAAGTATCATGTTATTAATATGATATTGTTCCATGCAGTGATATTTCTCTGTTAGTCAGAGAATGATATGGTGCCATAACACAATATAGATATAATCACAGTAATCCATTAAAAAATTATTTTTCTAATTTCTGCAAATATAAAGTTATATAAAAATCTTGTTTCACTTAATTTGTATAAGTCAAAGAATTCCTGTACTTGAGTTCATTTGTACTAATATTAAAATATTTTTCTTCCATTATTCTGATTAATACAATAGGACTTTATTAATTCATTAGAGAATTGAATAAAATGTGTAACTAATTAAGAAAAAAGAAAAATTATGAAGACTTGTTAAAGTAAAACAAAATTACATGAAATATTAATGGAATTCTCTTAATAGGTATTATATTATTTATGTATATTATTGATTATAACTTTGATAGATTAAATATTTTTTGACATCTGATAAAGATGTTTTAAATCAAATTAATTCAAGATTATTAATATTTCTTTTGCATATTTGATATTTTTGTAGCAGATTAATTTATACAATACCAAAAAATCAATAAATTATCATCTAGGTTTTACAGACCTAGTGCCATTTAAATCTAAGAAAAAAAAAACATAACCACAATTGCTAATAAACAAATAGAAATTTAATGTACAAATCTTATTATTTAACCTATCTCAATATGAATTGAAAATAAACTCACTAGCACCGTATACATGTGGTCTAACTAAAGTTGGTGTAGCAGATCCTGCAAAACCAAATGGACTTTGTTGACTTTGAAAATGATTTCGGTATCTGAAACGATACCACCAACCACCTCCAGAACACATCAATAACATCAAAATTATCATTAACCTGTAAAATAAATTATTATTTTATATACAGTTTTAAAAAATATATTAAATATTTACAGAGTAATAATTAGGAAATTAAATTTAAGTAAGTATAATCTGAATAAAAAATCATTTTGTAATAAGTATTATAGTAAAAAGATTCAAGACACTATATTTACTCACATAAATCAAACATTTGAATTTTTATAGTGAAATTTAGAAAATATGTATATCCTCAAATATTTCACACATTTAATATTGTATTTTATAAAATTTATTTTATGAATTAGCAACTGTTGTTATGTTGATATTTTAAAAGCCTTCTCATCATATTGAATTGTAATAATATGAGCAGTCTTAGGATTTATTTAATCAAAACAGATTATTTTTATTTGCTGGTAATCCCTTATCTATTATATTATAAATTTCAAACTGACATGCTAATGAGTGCTAATTATTTATAAGTTTATAAATTATTGCCTTGGAGGCATTTTTCATCATAAGACAAATATTATGCATTATTAGAACTCTCAAATTGTGTAGATTCAGAATATTTTCATCCAATATGCTTGATTACACTTTATATGGGCCAAAAAATTTCCAAAATTCATTCTTCTATGAAAAACTACAAAGATAAAATCTGATAAAACTTGGAATATAATGAAATTAGCAAATTGTTAAATACAGAATTTCACTGAAATGTTCTAAGTCTATCCTAAAAATTTCATAGCAATATATTAATTATTTTGGCCTTAAGACTTAAGTCAATAAACCAAGCCACAATATAAGAAACCTGATTCATACATTTTTATGCAATTTTAAATTATAAATTTATTCAATATCCATCTTACAGTAATAAATATACAAGTATAAGCTTTATACTTGTATATTTATATACTTATCTGAGGTTAGTAAGGACTAACCATTGACAAATTTATAACAATAGCTCTCCTGGGAATCACATCAAATAACCAGATCTGATTACCACCACTCAGCCTTCAAGAACCATTTTCTTTTAACTCAGTATGCAAAAAAAATTGCATACTGAGTTAAAAGAAAATGGTTCTTGAAGGCTGAGTGGTGGTAATCAGATCTTTGGTTATTTGATGTGATTCCCAGGAGAGCTATTGTTATAAACTTGTCAATGGTTAGTCCTTGCTAACCTCAGATAAGTATATAAATATAAATATACAAGTATAAAGCTTATACTTGTACATAAGTAAAAAGCTCATAAAGCTTTTAAATTTTATAATTTTGCCAATTAAAATTATCAGCAAACAGAAAATAAAGCCAGGAGAAATAGGAGTTATCAAGCCTAACCAACTTAGAATTAACGGGGTAATTGGTGCTAATGTGTTAGTAAAAATAGACAATAGAAGGAATCTGCCCGTCAGAATAATGAATTTTTCGGAGGAAACGATATATTTAAATAAAAATAAATTGATAGGGACATTTTTTTCGGTGGAGGAAGAACTGGCGGTTACAATAAATAATATTAAAATAGATTCCAAAAAATCTCTTACCGACAAAGAATTTGAAAAATTATTTAATTGGGACAAAATTAATCAAGAGGAGAAAAATGCTCTTCTTCCATTATTGTGCAAATACAAAGATGTTTTTGCAATAGATAATTTAGATCTGGGATACTGTGATTGGATAGAACATGAGATCCATACCGGAGATTCTCCTCCTACTTATCAACCATCTTACAGAATCCCATATGCACAGTGCAAACAAATGGACCAAATAGTAGAAGAATTACTAGAGAATGGGGTTATAAAACTTTCGAAATCTCCTTGGTCCACTCCCGCACTTTTAGTAAAAAAACAAGACAAAACTTTTTGATTCATGGTTGATTATTGGAAACTAAACAACGTTACACGCATAGACCCATATCCTCTACCGCAAATTCCTGAGACTCTTAGCATGTTAGGTAATGCTAAATATTTTTCTGTGATGGATACAATATCAAGATTTTGGCAATTAGGAGTAAAAGAAGAAGAAAAGACCACATTTTCCACAACCAATGGAAAATATGAATTTACAAAAATGCTGATGGGCCTGAAAAATTCTCCAAGTACATGGCAGAATTTAATAGATTTAGTACTAACCGGAATAAAAGGCAAAATTTGTATGGCATATATGGATGACATTTTAACTTTTATTCCTGACTTAGAAACACATCTCAAAAGATTAGAAATAGTTTTTAAACGTTTAAGGGATGCCAGACTCAAACTAAAACCAAAAAAATGTTCATTTTTAAAACTGGAAGTTAAATTTCTAGGTTATATAGTCTCGCGAAATGGCATATAGCCCAATCCAGAGAAAATTGAATGCGTACAAAAATTTCCAATTCCAAAATGTGAGTGTGATATTTGTTCATTCTTAGGCTTCACTGGTTATTATAGACACCACATACATGACTATGCTAGGATTGCCAAACCTCTTACAGAATTATTGAAAGAAAAACAAAAATTTGAATGGGGAGAGAGATCACAAATCACATTTAATCAATTAAAGGAGGTTTTAACATCTGCTCCCTTATTAAAATACCTGGACTTTAGTAAAACTTTTGTTCTATCCACTGATGCTTCTTCCATCAAGTTATGCGCGATTCTGTCTCAAGGTCAGGGATAACCTATGCTAGTCAACAACTGCACGGGGCAGAAGCAAATTATAGTACAACAGAAAGGGAGTGTTTAGCAGTTATCTGGACAATAAAATATTTTAGACCATATTTGTATGGCAGAATATTCACAATAATTATGGATCATCGACCTTTAAAATAGTTAATTAATGTCAAAAACCCTAACTCCAGACTAGCTTGATGGAATCTTAGTCTACAAGAATATGATTTTCAAATAATTCATAAACCAGGAAATTCTCATAGCAATGTGGATGCCCTTAGCAGAATTTGCATAAGTCATGCTACAGAATTTAAACCAATTTATAGCAAACAGAATATCAGGGAAGCGCAGATCGATGATCCTCTATGCAATAAATTAAACAAATTACGATATTAAAGAAAAATTAGTAATAAATTCAAAGGAAAAACTCTCAGATAAAATAGACACTTTCTTTATCGATAATGATGATGATTTATTATATCATATTAGAGCTTCAGAACGAAGGCAAGAGGTATGGTATCAGATAGTGATTCCCAGAACAATGGTAGAATACATTTTAAAGTTATTCCATGATATCCCGATTTCAGGTCATTTGAGTAGTAAAAAAATAAGAAAGAAAATAGAAACTCAATTTTTTTGGTCAACATTAAGGAAAGATGTTAAAGAATATTGCGACAGGTGCGAAAAATGTAGTATAAGAAAATGCATAAATCCTAAGACTCAGCAACCACTCCAAAAATTTTCAGAACTCCAGTTCCCCCTTTTACTGAATGGGGATAGACATTCTTGGCCCATTACCTACATCCGATAGAGGATATAAATATATTTTAATCATGGTGGACCATTTTTCTCGGTACGCTGAATCTGTCGCCCTCCCGAACTAACAGGTAGAGACGATCGCCAGAACTTTCATCAAACAAATAGTATTGCGCCACTCACTACCAAAATAGTTATCAGATAGAGGCGCTAATTTTATGGCACAATTAATGGAAGAAATTTGTAAAATGTTAAATATATGCCAATTATACACTTCTGCATATCATCTGGCTATTAATGGTATCATAGAACGTTTTAATAAAACTTTAATAGATATTATCGCACATTATGTAAATAAGGATCAAAGAAACTGGGATGAGTGGATTCTATTCATTCTATATGCATATAATACAGCTGTGCACTCTTCAATTAATGAAACACCATTTTTTCTTGTTCATGGCCAGCACCCAAATTTTATTTTCGACATTGATACAACTCCTCAAAGACCAAGATATGATGTAGACACAAATTACAAATCAGAACTTCTGGCAAGATTACAAAATGCATATGAAACAGTTAAGCAATTCTCACATGAAGAAACAGATAAAAGGAAGGAACATCATGATAGAAAACATAAAGGGTACACATTTCAGTTAGGGGACAGAGTATATTTGCAGGAAGTACAGATAAAGCCAGGTTGTAGCAAAAAGTTAGCTCCTCGCTGGAGAGGACCATTTCGAATTATTAAACAACTTAGTCCAGTTAACTTTGAAATTCAACATTTAGTAACTCATAAAAAGCAACAGGTACACACAAACAGACTAAAACCAGTGGTTAAGGAATTAGAGCCGAACAAACTCCCATCAGATGATACTGACAAAGGAAATAAAATATTGGATTCTATTCGTAGACAAGAGGAAACAAAAGAAGAAAATACCTTCTTACCTTATTGGGAAGAGGATATCATTCGCATTCCACCTACCAATCCATGACAATCACAACCAACACATACACCTCAGTTTTTGTCAAACCGATATGCTTTGAGGAGTAAGGGACCCTGCAGATTTATCATGGGTTCTACCTCTTCCAATAAGAAATAGACAAAATACATCTCCTACAACTGAAAATTATCAAAGGGTTGTACCAGACAAAGTGATTAATTTCAAACATGGGGAGTCAACTAATCAAATAAGTATTAATTTAATCAGAGATTACTCGGAAAATAATAAGGTAAATCAAGTTCAAAAGGGGGAAGAAAAATTATTAAAGACTATAGATGAAACAATAAAATTGATTGAAGAATGTTTATCTTCAGGGTAATTAATTCCTCAAATTAATGAATATATTTATTAAACCATTACAGCTAAATACAACTTCCCCTGTAGGGACGGTGACAAGAATAGCCCTAGCGTGGCCCTCCTGCGGGTGGTAAGAACCCACCAAATGGAGCATCCGTTATTTTCATTTTTCTGGTTTGCTCACCTTTGTCTTCTATCTTCCTCCTTTTTTTTTGAGGTATCGAACGAGGCATAGAGGATTTTGAGGAATGGCATGGGACCCATCCCCTTGAAGGAAGCATGTCTATTTTTTTTGCTATCCTTTATTCCATCTTTTTCTGTCCTTTAATACTTACGAACAAAGTACGGACATGGAATCGAGGTGACTTTCGGTTTAAAACCAGAAGTATCGTATATAATGTTACATAAAATAGATGTAAACTTTCTCTCGATGTAGGTGGAAGCCAGAACAAGTTTAGGCATGGTGATTATGCTATGCTTATTATTGAATATTTAGATGAACATATAATAACCACATTTTTATCATTATTATGAGTATTTGATATTAATCAAAACAAATTTATTTAGTATATTATTATAACACAAATTATGTAGATTATTGGAATTATTAAGTAGATGCTAGTTTAAAATATATATATACAGGGTGCCCACGTTTCTGTGGACCAGACATTTTTCTCAAAAACTATCAGGCATACGTGAAAACTGTAAAACATGTGTCCTGCTACATTTTCCTTCTAAATTACAATCTGTCATTGATATTTTTTTCTGCGCATCCTCTTGTGCAGCGTGTGCTTCAACTTGGTGTTTTCGAATGGCAGTGTATTATTTTTCTAACAGAATTTGATTCCGCCAATTTTTTGTGTAATTTTCATGATAAAATTATTTTCCTATGCCCAATATTTCTGGAGATATTTAAGAATAAAGGATCCATTCAGAAAGGCATAATTTGTTGTCCAGGCATTTTTCTCGAAAACTATCAGATATATGTGAAAACTATAAAACAAGTGTCCTATTACATTTTCCTTCCTAATTATAATCCGTCATTAAGATTTGTTTCAATCCTCAATCTTCACCTGTAAATTAAACTGAATATGTAATGCATGAAAGTATAAATATGAAAGTGTAATCT